>JAKCPI010005951.1:0-13467 GCA_023213315.1 Euborellia annulipes
AAAAAAAAAAAAGTCACTCATTCAGTCGAGCCGGTGGCCGGGCGGCAGGCGCGCCGAGATTCTCTGTTTTTTTTGTTGTGTTTGAAGTGAATCAAAGTGAATAATTAATATAGTGCAACCCTCCCTGATCTCACCGTCAGCCAACACACCCTCTTGAGAGTCTTATTAAAGGTAATTATTATGTATTTTATCGTTGAAAAAAAGAAAATGATAGAAACAAATAATTTGACTGCGAAAAACGATTCTTTTTAATATATATTAAATATTTGTATTTCACCAAGGGTAGAGGGAGAATATAAGCTATTAAAAGGGGGAGGGGGAGTGTAGGTGTCATTGAAAAAAATTAGTTTTTTTTTTTATCTTTTCTTAACTCACCATTATTTACAATTATATTCTTCTATGATTTTGTTAATCAAATTTCCTTAATATACTTTTACACAGGGGGTGGATTAAAGGTTGAAAATTAAAATAAAATAATTTCAAAATAAAATAAAAATTAAAATAATTTTTTATAAATGTATTCAAATTATTTTGAGAGTAATTCGCGGTGAAGGCTCACATTTCCTTAAAGGTGGGTGGGGGGGGGAGATATGAAGGCATCCAGGGAGGTTAATGCCCCATCCCGTATAATGCATAGAGATTTTTTTTTTTAATACTTTTACTAAAAAATAAGTGCATTCCGTTTGAGTTAAAATTTATATTCAATATTTGGCAAATATCATAGTGGGGTAGAAACATTTTAATGTCACTCCAAAATTTCTTATTACAAGGGCGGAATTAATTTTTGAAGATTTCGAAACTCTCATAAACAGATAATAATAACACTGGGTAACTTAGGAACCCATCGAATCCCTTGCAGAATTTTGTAGGGATTTTTTTCATTAGGTAGAAAAGTAAGATATGATTAGTCCACTTAGAATTTTACTGGGGTGAGTTACCGCATCTTTTTGTATATCGAACTAATCTCAATTTGGATTTGAATTTTTACTTTCTCTTACCTATATCTATAAGTTAATATATATATAAAGAGAAAGTATTGGATTCATGTCAAAAATTCGATATCGAGACTTTGAAGGATATACACGTTTTGAGGTCCCCTGAATCCAAAAAGTGGTTTTCTCGACATGGTCTCTGTCTGTGTGTCTGTTTGGGTTCAATTTAAAGCATGAAGGAATTGAGCTAGGAGGTTGAAATTTTTTATTCAAGTTAGGCACCCCCCTAGAGCTTGAAAATAAGGTTTGAGAAAAATATTTTTCTTTAAGAATGAAAGTTAGAAAAAACGAAGCCATAATTTTTTCTTTAAAAAATAAAACAGCTTACGTTTCGGCTTTGGTCAAAGTCATCCTCGGAGCTGTTAGTGGTCATCCGAGGATGGCTTTTACCAAGGCCGGAACGTAAGCTGTTAAAATATATTTTTAAAGAAAAAATGCTGGCTTCGTTTTTTCTTACTTTCATTCCTGATACAAATTCCCCAGCCATAATACCCTTATACCAGCGATTTCCAAACTGTGAGGCGTGCCTCCCTAGAGAGGCGCGGACTAGTCTAAGGAGAGGCGCGAATATTGGCCCCCAGGACCAATTTTCCAAATGATATAAATAAGAATAAATAAAAAAAATATTTTTATATAAATTTATATTTTTTAGCATTAAAAATTTTTGTTTTTGTATTATCTTATAAAATGGGGGGGGGGGAGGCGTCATAAGATTAATTATTTTTAAGGGAGGCGTGGTAGCATAAAGTTTGGAAACCACTGCTGTAGAGATTAGCGAGCTGGCCTTTTGTACCAAGGGTCGCGGGTTCGCATCCCGTTCCAGGAGACAAAATTTATATAATTTCTATTGGCTACCAATCAAGGGGGGTCTAAATAGTCTTCGATGCCGAAAAAGACCTTAAATGAAATTAAAAAAAAAAATATATAATAATAACGAAAAAAAAATATCTATATATTACGTTACAAATTAAGATGACAATTTATTTATCCCATTTGGTATCCAAATTATTTAAATAAATATTCATCGACTGCTTGGGATCCGAATCAACGGCTCTAGACTCTCGGCCTCAGGGGGTGGGGGGATTAATTTAATGATATATAAGATGGAATTTTAAAATTTTCATTGTAATTTTAACACCGTTGATATCTTTAGAAACGCCAGCAGTTTAGATTATAAAGAAACATTTTTCTTCTAATCTTTTATTCTACGCCTCTTAAAGTATTAAAAAAAAATATTAAACGAATGGAAAATTTGGATAATAAATTTATTCCATTTATTCTACTGCACTCCACCCAAAGCAAATGAAAAAAAAAAAAAAAAAAAAAAATTAATAGTAAAGTGAATTTCAAACAAATACCTAGGAAATATAAAATCAATTTTCCTACTGGAAATTATTATATTTTCAAAATCAAGTTAAAAATAGCTAAAATATTTTTGTTGTTGTTGTCAGAAACTTTGGGTGCAAATAAAGATTTCCGTGTGTTAAATTATGTTGATGAATTCAGGTGGGATGAATGTGTGGTTGATAGAAGCCTCGGGGCTGAATCCTGTATTTAATTATTTATTTCATTATCCGTATATTTGCGACAACCCTTAGTCCTTTGAAAGGAGCTCTGCCTTAGCATTTTAACAGTAGCTTAGCCAGGATTTTTGTTTGTGAGTGGGAAAATAAAATTTTTTTGCAACTGATTCTTATTAGACATTCCATTTGTTTTTGTTATTTTTTTTCTTTTTTTTAACTCAAATTTTGCATTATTATTAAATTTTTATATGGGAGAGGGAAGGGCACAACAAGTTTTGACCTTCAAGGTTGGTTGTAAATTTTATCAAAGATTTATAATTATGTTTAGAAAGAATAGAAGTATAATATCTACGAATAATATTTTACTTTGCCGATAACTATTTCTTTAATTAAAAAGATACACTTGATAAAATAATAAAATTTTAAATTTATTGACTAACATGAGAGATATTATTTTTATTGTTTGAAAATTTTTCTTTGTTTTCGCATATGAATAGCATAACTTTTTTAAACTTAATATAAAACATTGAAATCCAGTTAGAGACTCTTCTTTAAATAAACTTTATAACAAGTGATCCTTGTATATTTTCAAAAAGTTTAAGTAAACTCATTGATATTCATAATTTTACATCAGCTTTTTTTTTGTGCATCTTCTTCTAGTCTATAAAAAAAAAAAAGTTGTTGAGAAAACATTTATTTCCAAGGCAATATTTATTAAAATACTTTTTTTTTAAAGATGTATAGAGTTGAGAGTAAACTTTCAAATATCATACTTAAATATTTTTCGTAGGTTATAAACTTTGATTAAAAAATTAGGTGTTGGCTGTGTCTTCTACACAGCCGGTGGCTTTTTAACGTGACAACGTCTTTTGCTTGACTTCAAAAAAATTTTTTTTCTCTTACCTATATTGAAATATAAAGAGAGAAAGTATTGTTTTTGTTTTTTTTTTTTACTAGTAGTTTGTTTTCATAAATAAACATGTTCAAACATTTTCATTGAAACAATATATGACAGGTGTGGCCAAACTTTTATCCATTAAGGGCGACATATGCTTAAAAAATGAGGTTTTTCGAGAAAAAAACCAATTTTGGAGTTAATTACTCGGGATTTTTTTATTTATTCTATTAGAGGTTATCTTTCTGCACCAAATGACATCTCATTTAGTCTGATCTGATTAGCCGTTCGGAATCTACAGGGGTTTAAAATTTCGAAAAACGAAATCCCGCCGAGTGCTCTCATGCGGTAAAATGACGTCATATCAAAAAAATGAAAAAATAACCTCTGGGTATTGAACCACTCTTTCTAAAACTATATTTAGATTTAATGTAGCTTTTATGGTCAAGTCGCTATGCGTTGCACAAGTAGGGCTATTTTTCGATATTTTTTTGTCTAAAAAATGAGGTTTTTCGAGAAAAAAAACAATTTTTGAGTTAATTACTCGGGATTTTTTTATTTATTCTATTAGAGGTTTTCTTTCTGCACCAAATGACATCCCATTTAGTCTGATCTGATTAGCCGTTCAGAATCTACAGGAGTTTAAACTTTCAAATTAGAATTTACCGCAGCGCGGTAAAATAAAATGATAGGAAAAAAATAAATGGTGAATTCTTTAGCTGAAAACTCATTCTTTCTAACCGTATATTTCCCATAATTATACCTCTTAAGACAGAGGAGTTATTCAAGCCAATAAACTTTTTCGTGCATGCCCCTCTAACATGCCACTATAGACACATGATTTGTAAGACGTTGTCACGTCAAAATTTATTAAAATATTTGATCATAAACAATCCTTAATGAGGAAAATCATTATTTTTGGTATGGTCATAATAAATAAGAAAAAAAAAATTATTTTTTTAATTTTTCATTTTATTTCTGCCCTATCAAAGCAGGAAATTTTGTAACATATTTATTTTCAAAATATATTTAGATGATCTCGTAAGATTTTCATTTGAACCGAGTAAAAATGATTAAAAATGATCGAGGCATCCACACGCCCGCAGCAGGTCTGCATAGTGAACCTTTAGGGACACACAGGGATACACACGCCCGCACCAGGGATACACACAGTAGATCGAAAAAGACCAGAAGAAAAATGGGTGTCCCTGGTGCGGGCGTGTGTATCCCTGTGTGTCCCTAAAGGTTCACTATGCAGACCTGCTGCGGGCGTGTGGATCCCTCGATCATTTTTAATCATTTTTATTCGGGGAATTTATTACATTGAACTTTGTGGTTAAAAATAAGAAATTGGTTTATATAGCCTAAATTACTAGATAAAAAATTATGTGTATTTAAGACCGTAAGACTGAAGTTAAAGCCTTTATGGCTTCTATGGCTTTGTGACCGTATGCTTCCTGAATCAAACCAGATATACTAAAATTCGATTCAGATCCAATTCCACAAAACTACTTATAATAAAAATCACCAATCATTCTTCCATTTTAAATATATACTGAACAAATAAAAAAATGTCGAGTTCATTTAATAAATATTTTTTTTCCTTTCTTCAAATTTTACCAGTATATTCTTAATTTCTTATTTATGTATATAAATCAAGTAAATCGATTAAAGATTGTCTGATTACTTTATAAATTTTATTCCTCGCTGCTTAAAATGAATGTCTATTTGTCTTTCATAAATAAAGACAAAGAAAATATGAACAAAAAAGGTGCAGATAAAAGGAGCAAAGATGAATGATTGCCAACCAAAGAAGAGATATAAAAAAAAAAAAAACGGGTAAAAAAATATTGCAAAAACACAGTTAGTCAAGGAAAAGAATAAAATGACATAGAAAGAACTACAAGAAGAGAAAAACGATATCTTTTCTAAAGAAATCGTAAACAACAAAAAAAAGAAAAAGAAATGGAAATAGCTCCAGAGTTATTTCCTTATGCGCATGCGACAACACAACAAAAAAGAAAAAAATATTTAAAATACGTGCAGATGAATAATATATGAAATATTGACAAGAGAGAATGAATTCTATGAGACAATACAAAGGCTTGAAAATTAAAACAAAAAAAATGATAAGGGCACCAGGGTGATAATATACCTCTCATTTATTGGGCATTTCCAATTTACATCTGTTTTACCCCAGAGCAGAGAGGGATATCAAGTTCTATCCAAATAAAATAAAAGCATTTCAATTAATGTACCTGTATGTTTATTAAAATCCTCCACTCAACGACTTTTGATACACTTTGAAAAGTAGAGGCGATAACTCGTCAATTATGATTTTAAAATATCATTCAATTTAATTAAAATAATTGGGATAAGAACTCTGATTTTATGAAAAGACTATGATATATTTGTAGTCTTATGTTCTAATACATAGCTAGCTAGCTAATTTGAAAATTATCCCCCCTCCCCTTTGTAATAAGTTTTTATTTGTATATAATAGAAAAAAAAATAAAATTTATTTTCGACACAATTAATAAAACTTTTCCTAATTTAAAATAACTCTTCTGTGCGTTTTTTCTTGTAGATCCTCAATATACTGGTAAAAAGTAAACGTTTGGGGTCGTGGGACCCCCGGCAGGAACGAAGTTCCTCACGCCTTTTCTTCAACTCAGAATATAATCTAATATGAATATTATTTAAATAGACGGAAAGTCAGCCAGGGAGCTGCGCTCTTGCTCGCTGCCTACTGTAGATAGAAGGAAATAAAGAGAAAGAGAAGATGGGCGTGGCCTCGCCAAGGCTTCGGCTAATCTCGCCTTCCTCCGCCGTCGCTCGGGAGCTGGGAACAAATTTTTGTTACGTTACATTTTCTCCTATTTCACTCTGCGTAAGCCGCGTTAAAAAACTTCGTTCCAAAAAAAAAAAATGTATTTTATATAATTCAATATTGATTAATTAAAATAGATACCCGACAAAAGCTACCAGAGTTGGGTTTTTTACATTATTTTGTAGTTTTATACAAAAATCGCGGATAAAACTGGATAAAACGTATAAAATGTATAAAACTAAGATGCGCATAAACAAAACCGACGAGAAAGGAAATTCAAATAAAATTCATTCATCTTTTAACTTTTTTTTTTTTTTTTCAAAGAGTTGGTTTTTTACATCAACCTAGTTTTATCCGTGGTACTTTTATCCATGTTTATTCGTGTATTATCCTCGGCGGAATAAAACTTGCCAACTCTGGTTAGGGTGTGCCGCCGGGAGTCGAACCACGGATTCACAAATTTGTACTCGGTGTGCCCCCCCTGAGGCAAAAACCTCAAAAATTTTGAACTTTTTTCAGTTTTTTGCTTACATTCCGTAAACTAAGCATATTTTGTCCACCATAGAGAAATTTCACTAATGTTTTTTTTGTTTTGTGACGAAGATGAGAATTCCAAAAAGGATTTCATCTTTTATAAAAGCAATAAAATAATCATATTAAATACGCATAGTAGTGCTTTAATTATTAATTAATTATTGTACCTGTCAGTACTTTTTTATACATGACCCTCTTGAACAAATATGAAAATACGTATTTTTTTTCAATTGTTATAAATAAAACAAAGTTTCTACAATCAAAATAAATTAACGTTTTTGTGGATATCTTTAACACTATTTTTAATTTGACTTTTCCCTTGGCGATAGAAAGAGAAAGATAATAAAATATCAAGAAATCCCAGACGTATTATTATTCCTATATAATGAATTGCTTCGCTAACTTAAGAAGAGAAAATTAAGATTATTGATTTAGAGTAAGATTATACTTTGATAATATCGAGGTTAAAACCATTTAAATTTCATTCGAATCATGGAAATTAATTAAAAGAGGTCTTCGAAAAATTTCCAAACTCTCAACGGGATATTGAGTTGTTTTAAGACAAGAAAAGATAAAAACTCCCAAAAAGAATCTATCTAAATTCTTTAATTCTTTTTGTATGTCTTTTACGACATCCAGGGGATTTTGTGGTTTTTTTTTTCGTTAAGACTTCCCTTCCCTCGGGGATATTTTAAATTTGTTTGCTTTGTCTTCATGCTTTTTCGAGAGAGAGAGAGGGAGAGAGGATTCTATCACCCAATTGATTACTCTCTCCTCTCATCTTGTGCATTCACATATAAGAGTTGATAAGGCATCTAATAACTCAGCATCCAGAGATTATTGACATTTTTCCAGCTTCAATGGAAGATAAGTGAGATAGATGAGTCACAAATAAAAGAACTGAATTTATAAATACGAAATTTCGATAATCGATATACTCGTCTAAAAAGCAAAAAAAAAAAAAATGCATCTTAGATTTATTTAATAGGCTCTTTCTTCCGATTTTATGAGTCAGCTCTTCAACACTATTTTAATATTTATTTTATAGGTGATTTTTTTTAACTATAAATATGGTACCCAGACAGCCTGGAATATTCCAGCAATATTGCAGAAATATTGCGAATCTTGCTTAAATTGCCAATATTGCAGGAATATTGCATCAATATTGCAAATCTTGCAAAGTATTGGCAACATTGCTGCAATATTGCAGCGGCAATATTCCAAGTTAGGAATATTGCAGCAACATTGGAGCAATATTGTTGCAATATTCCTATGTCCGCCTTTTTTGGAACATTGCAGTAATATTGCGGCAATATTGCTGGAATGTTGCTGTTTGAGCTGCAATATTGCATCAATGTTGCTGCAATATTTTCAATATTGAGCAAGATTGGCCATATTTCTGCAATATTGCTGCAATATTCCAGGCTGTCTGGGTAATAACGTTATGATCTAACACCGGACACTTGAGATTTTCTTTCTGGCAATAACTGCAAATTTAGGACACTTCCCGATAAAAATTTCTTTCTATAAAAAAATTAGGCCTATTAGTTTTTTTTTTTTAATATTTGTATAAAAATTCCATATCAATGAGAAAAAAATTATTTATTCTTTCTATTAAATTTTATCACATCTCTCTTTTTAAAGCCACCCTTGGGCTACTGGAGATAGATATTGTAATCTTTTCATAAAAGAAAATCGAAAGAAGATAGGATTAAAGTAAAAAAAAAAAATTGTTCATTTTTGCATTTTACACTCAACTACATAATTTTATTTAGGCATGCGACCTCGTGAGAAGGAACAGAATTTTTTTTTGAGCTGGGTTGATCTTTTTCTCTTTATTAAAATACTGTAATAACTTATTCTTGATGAAGTTCTCCATTTTTCGTTATTTGTATGAAGTTATGGGAATAATTAAAATAATAACGAATTTTTAAAATATTATTTAATCTCTCGACTATCGATTATTTTCACATTTTTAGCCGACCTGATGATGGTACATCGTGCCGAAATCGATAGTCGAGAGATTAAATAATTTTTTAAAAATTCGTTATTATTTTAATTATTCCCATAACTGTAATAACCTTAGTGCAGTTGTCATGGAACAAAAAATAAATATTAATTAGGTTATTCAATTAATTACTAATTGTTTTTTTGAATTTTGCTAACCATATTAGATAGAATTTGAAATGGGGACAACCTACAGCCGACAAAATAAAAATAAAAAATCTGGTGTGCCTGGCGCACAGCACACAACTTTCTCTTACCTTCGGTAATCGAAAGTTGTGTGCTGTGCTTGTCACACCAGATTTTTTGTGTCGACATGTATTTAGTTCCCGGCAGTAGGGAATATTTGAATTCAGATGTAAAATTTATAAGTATGGGAAAATATTTATATTTTGTTACCATGGCAACCATTTCTCCTATCTTCCCTATGAAGCACAAGAGTAAAGTGTGCTTCAAACAATTTTGAGGGCAAAACGAGAATATACATTTGAAAGAGCATCTAAAAAATAATTGATTTTTGAATTTTAATCAAAATCGTTAGAGCGAATTTTGAAAAAATCGAAAAAAACTGAAAAAGTACATCAGTAAAGTACTAGTACTCTTTGGATTTTGATTAAAAGCTTATTTTTCCGGTCCCGGGGGGTGTTTAACTTAAATATAAAATTTCAGCCTCATAGCTCAATTCCTTCATGCTTAAAATTGAACACACACAGACACACACACAGACACACAGACACACAGACAGACAGACCATGTCGCGAAAACCACTTTTTTGGATTCAGGGGACCTCAAAACGTGAAGATCCATCAAAATCTCGATATCGAATTTTTGACATGAATCCAATACTTTCTCTCTATATATATATTACATATATACATAGGTAAGAGAAAGTAAAAATAAAAAAAATCTGGTGTGACTGGCGCACAGCACACAACTTTCTCTTACCTTCGGTAATCGAAAGTTGTGTTCTGTGCTTGTCACACCAGATTTTTCGTGTCGACACGCATTTAGTTCCCGGCAGTAGGGAATATTTGAATTCAGATGTAAAATTTATAAGTATGGGAAAATATTTATATTTTGTTACCATGGCAACCATTTCTCCTATCTTTCCTATGAAGCACAAGAGTAAAGTGTGCTTCAAACAATTTTGAGGGCAAAACGAGAATATACATTTGAAAGAGCATCTAAAAATTAATTGATTTTTGAATTTTAATCAAAATCGTTAGAGCGAATTTTGAGAAAATCGAAAAAAACTGAAAAAGTACATCAGTAAAGTACTAGTACTCTTTGGCCGATTTTGATTAAAAGCTTATTTTTCCTGTCTCGGGAGGTGTTTAACTTAAATATAAAATTTCAACCTCGTAGCTCAATTCCTTCATGCTTAAAATTGAACACACACAGACACACAGACACTCAGACACACAGACACACAGACAGACAGACCATGTCGCGAAAACCACTTTTTTGGATTCAGAGGACCTCAAAACGTGAAGATCCATCAAAATCTCGACATCGAATTTTTGACATGAATCCAATACTTTCTCTCTATATATATATTACATATATACATAGGTAAGAGAAAGTAAAAAAGATAGAATTTGAGTTATCAGGACTATACTATTATTTAATAATTTCTTTCCTTTCTGGATTAAAGGGCCTTCCCTTCTATAGGTCAAAATGCGGGGAATCTCGTTTTAATCGTTTTAGGGGTAATAGAAGGGTCGCATTTTAACCTACATATCTTTAGATTGGGAATAGCATTCTTATAATTCCTAAATCGGCCCTACTAGGTTTGTTTATTTTATATTCTTTGATTTAATACCTGGATCATCTGTATCCTAATCATATATATCGTATCGAAAAATTTTTTATCACTACTCTTATTTTTCATTCAGAGTTTCTATTTGATTTTATAAAGAAATAACCAACTTTTAGTTATCTAAAAAAAATAACGTTTTTTTTTTTTAGTAATTTCAGCATCTGAGGCCATATAGACTTTAAACGTTATAGACCCTACATTATATCTTCTTTCCTCGTGGAAATAATATAGGAAAGAAGATATACAATATATTGTTTCTATATCGCCTGCTGAGACTCATAGTGGCGAAAATCAGAAATTCAACAATTCGAGAAAAGATGTTTGAAACTTTTATAAACATTTACATTTAAATAGCCAGGCAACAAATGATTAGGCCAGAATCAATAGCAAAGAATAGAAATATAATTTTCGCCATTTTGGCACTCAAAAGAGAAGACGTTTTAACAACGTTTGGTAGGCTTAACTCAAAAATTGAATTTTCGGACTTCGCCCCTATGATGGATTCTCAGCAGGTGATATGGCCTCAGATGCTGAAATTACTAAAAAAATGTAAATTTCTTTTTTAAATTTTGCCCTTTAGGCTTCAGGGGGAATTTTATTAATATAGCTTTAAATACAATATACCGATAGCTACCTGGGCACGTTCCACGAGCTGATTCCTAGGATCACCCATCAGGTTCGCCCGTTCCCTATTCCTTTATAATATTAAACAGAAATCTTTATTAACTCAGGCTTGCGATAAAAAATTATTAAGCATATGATTCTGCATTATGAAGTGTTTTATTCTCTAATAAAAGAAAAGAAAGTGAATATTAAATTTTACCTTTTTTTTTTTAATCCTGATTAATAAATTCGTATGCTGATTTCTACTTATTGTATTTAAGTATCGCGTGAATATTAAAGTTCACAGGCGTGTCTTTAAATAAAGATCTCAAACAATAATATGGCCCTTTTTTTATGTGATCAGGCGAACAAGCGTCGGGGGCCATACGTAGGCGATCAGTTGGGGAATGAAGTAAATATGTCATTTAAGCCAAGTTTGTTTATGCTCGACACGAGAGATGCCAATAAAAAAGGCGTAAATAGCGAGAGGGGTGGGGTGGGCTGTTGCCACCTGGTTCCGGGTTCACTCCTGCAGGACCTTTTATTGGATCAAGATCGACCGCCAGCTTTATGGGCAACATGATCCTAACCTTTACTTTAATCAGGAATCGGAATCCTCTCGTTCTCTCTCCTCTGGTTTAAATGATTTCCTCTGAAATTTATTAGCGTTACGAGTTTAAGGGGGAGGGGGGTTGGGTGGAAATAAAAGACCTTTAGAAGAAAAATCGGCCCCGGGACAACTTTGCGGCAGATTACAACGACAGATATAATTTATTTATCAAATAAGTTAACCAGTGTCAACATGGTTTTATTTTTATTTTTTCCTTTTCATGACAAGTTTATCTAATTTTCTCTGACAGATAACCTTGACCGAGAATTAAAGTGAATACATTTAAATGTTGGCAAATAAAATTTTTAAGATTGTTTCTAAAATCAGTATTTGTTTTCATATTATTAAAAGATCTGAATTCTACTTTCCACTTATGAATATAAAAATTTACTACAATAGAATTACTTGCTCTCTGGAGTTTCTAGTAAATTTTGAAGTGAAAACTGCACCGCGTACATAATTTTTGGTGGAAAGTGAATGAGTCTGTCACGTCACGTCACACCCGAGCTTTTCCCGAACAAGCTGATATGCCCTGCTCTGGTTCGGGTCTGTTAAATTTTTCACTGAATGTTTTCCAACGACACAGAAAACTGCAGAAACTGAGCGGTTAACTGCGCAGTTAATCTGGGCAAAAGTAGAAAGCCGTTAGCCTGCACAAAAACCTACATGAACTGCGCAGTTTCCTAAGTTTATCGCTCAGACATGACGTCACACGTGATAAACTGAGCAGTTTAACTGTGTGTGTATGGGTCGCTTCGGTTTTATTTTCTCTTATTTAAGTTTTCGACACTCTAGACTTGACACACATTTATTTAAACTATTAATAATTGGTAGTCATTTAACTATTCGCTCAGGGGCCCACATCTTGTGGGTACGTGGATGGCGACCACGAGCTGCCCGAGCTGGGACAGACAGTCCTTCAGTTATTTGTATGTCTGTCTCTTCCTTCCTCTTTTCAACAGGCGTCAGACCGTACGACGGGCCGGCCTGTCCTATTTCTTCCGGTCGCAAAAACGCTTGATAGGGTTGGAGGGAAATAGTGAGGTCCGCCGACCCCGCATCGCGGGAAAAAGGCGAGGACAGAAGAAGAAGGTAGTTTAACTATATTATATCGCTCCGATGAGAACAAAATCTCTGAATGATCAATGATATATCATGACTCTATTCTTTTCTCTCCCGAATCGATAAATTTTTCTAATTAATTTAAATAAATATGGATAATAATTAGGGTCCGACCGAAACAAGATTTTCAGCCGAAACCGAAACCGAAACCGAATATTCGGCCTCAACCTTAGTTTCGGCCGAAACCGTAACCGAAACCGAAACTTGTATTTCCTATAAAAAATGTTTTTCATTTTACCTTTTTTTTTTTTTTGAATTTTTTTTCCCTCCCGTGAAAATCATTTTACCTTTTTTTTAGGGAGACTAAAATTTTTTTCTCCCTCAAGTGCAAATTATTCGACCTTTTTTTTTTTTTTTTTGCATGCGAGTCTCATCCCATTTTTTTCAGACTCTGGTTTCGGCCGGCCGAAAGGTTCGGCCACTTTTTGGCCGAAACCGAAACTACGGCCGAAACCATGATTTTTGGCCGAAACTGGCCGAAACCGTAACCGAAACCGAATATTCGGTCGGTTCCTAATAATAATACAGTAGAGTC
>JAKCPI010005954.1:0-11512 GCA_023213315.1 Euborellia annulipes
TTCCTGATTTTAGCGCCAATTCAAATTTTCAATGCTCTCTCTAATATAGGATTAAAAAATATTTCATTTAACTTTTATAACGATACCCGTTCAAAGTATCATGAAATCTTTTTAGAACATTATTTAGAGGTTTCAATTTATAAATATTACTCATCATATGTTAAAAATCTCCATTAATTTTATTATATTGAGAATGCAAAGTTTAGGGTTATATTTAGCTGATTAGAATCTTAAAATCACTTTTAATTTTGAGTTTATGTATATTAATATATGTATTTAGCTTACAGTTTATTTTCCTAATTATAAAATAGAGTTTTCTAAGAAAATAATCGATTTAAAAAAGAATAAAACAAATATAATAACGTTTAATAATTAACTCATTGCAAAAATAATGAAATCTTTTAAGAATTTTCTTTATTATTAAAAAATTATAATTTATACAAAAATTTGAACTCAGAGATATTATATAATAGAAAAAATTTCAATATCTGCCGTAAAAAGGGGGGGGAGGCGGCTTTTAAATCACTGCCCCATTTGCCCGATTCTAAATGACTGAGGCAGAAAAATGAAAAACAAAATAACAAATTTGAGAAAAGATACCCGACACATATTTTTAGATCAAAAAGAGAACGTCTAGACACTATATTTATGTCCGTGATCAAGAACGGGTCCAAAGTTGCTTAGGGGGAAGTAATCTGGTGTGACTGGTCGCACAGCTGCACAATTTTTCTTACTTTCGGTAATTTAAAGGTTTTGTTGTTTACCAGAATATATTTACAAATCAAATTTTCAGTATTAATTTTTAAAGTTTTATATTAAAAATAAAATCTTTATAAAAAATTTTTCTTCTCAAATCCGGGAGGGGGGGGTAATTGCACTCCCTTCATCCCCCCCTTGTATCGTATCTGCCCTTGTCCGTGATAAAGTCTTATCAAGTTTTTCACAAATCGCTACCACTAATTATATAGAGTAGTCCTAATTTATAAATTCCAAATGTATACTTTAAAAGAAAAAAGTAAAGGAAAAATAATTCATTCATTTAAATAATAGTCTTGATATTATTCACCATATTTTAGAAATAAATATTACATATATAGCTATGAGAAAGTGAAAAATGACAGATTGGGAAATGTCAAATTCAAATGTTTTTCCATTAAATAAATTATTTTGAATAGCTTTTACTTACTTTTTTTTAGTATATAAATAATCATTAAACTATTAGCTTCTGTTTCTATAAGTTTTTTATTTTTTAATAAAATTATTATATAATTATTTAACAAAAAAAAAATCAATTTTTCGCCATGTATTCAATGGTGCGAGTTGGGAAGAAAGATGGCCGACAATTCTAACGGTCGCTCGTATGGCCAGACTCTGATATACAGGGACTATAAATGAAATGGACTCTTTTTTGAGTAGATCCTGTGTGAATCTCAATTGAATTGAATTTAGAATTTAGAAATGAAAGGTCAGTTAATTAAGGTTTATAATTCATTAAAACGTCAGATGCAGGGGGGTCAAACTCGGTTTGTTTACATTTTTCCATTTCAAGAGAGTGACGTCATGGAGCTCCTCCTTTTTAAAAAATCGTTCGAAACAAACAATTTATAAAAATTTAAACATGACATATTATTAATAAAGCAGTATAAATACCAGGGTCTAAATTAGTTTAGTCCGAAATTATACAATTTGCAAATAAAACAAAATGAATGTGAACTAGGTTATATGCAGTCAACAAAGCTGCCAAATAGAAAAATATAAGCAAGGAGGAGCTTCATGACGTGGACCAATCAAAAACTGTGACCTGAAAATTGTTTGTTTACTAGTTTCTGGCCAACCTGTGTATTTAAAGACCTTGGTCAGATGTTTATTTTTATAATCTATATAAATAAAGAGATTAAATAATTATTATAAAAATAAACATCTGACGTTTTAATTAATTTTAACTTTAATTAACTTACCTTTCATCATGTGCACGTCAGAAATAGAGGAATATATTCAAATTCATTATAGTTGATATCATTAACAAAAAACGCTTCGGCCATTCATTCTGTGGTCAAAAAGTTAAAATTTTTGCCAACAAACCACAGCAAAACTCAAATCGGTCTTTTATTAAGTTTAATTTAGATCTGTCAATCATTTGCCGCCTGGCATTTTTGAAAATTTGTTTTTATATATAAATCAGGGGGGTGCACTCCAATGGGAGAATTTGAAATTGTGTGACGTCACGATTGCCACCCCAATGATAGTTTGACACTTTTATCCGCTAGAGAGCAGGGTAGTCAACCGATGAAATGATCATGTGATTTCTATATATATTATATTCAAATATTGTCAAATACGTTAAAATTGTCATTCGAGAGATAAGTATTGGATTTCATTATATACTTAAAAATGTTTTTAATTATATTTATATGTTTATTAACTACATTTCCATTTATATTTTTAGGAAAAAGAAAATGTTTAGCAAAAAATTGCAATAATTATGACAAACTAATGAAATTGATAACCTAAAGATCATTCGATTTGGGCACAGTATTCCTAAAAATAACAGTCACCTGTGAGATCTTTCACAACAAATGGAAACATCAAATAAGATAAGTAATTTTTCTAGTAAAACTATGACAAATATTAGTGAAAATCAAACAATTGTCAATATTTTTGACAATAGTTTGAGAACACCAAATATTCTTCAAAATTTATTATAGAAATGGAGAAAGATCATCCATTAAATGATACATCAAATTCCTTAGAAGATTTTTCTTTTTCAGAGTATTCAGATGTTATTCGTCGACAAAACTATCAACTGGACAACTCGCCTAATTTACCAGCAACTAACGTTACTAATTTTTATTCTTTTTCAGATCGTCACAAATCTATAACGAATGACAATTTAACTTTATTTATTTATCTATTGTGTATTTTTGTTCATTTTTACATATTATAAATTTTTTTATTTCTTGTTTGTATTCTGTACCCCAAAAGGTATAAAATATATTTATCTGTATTTTTTTAAATAAATAGTTTATCTTTCCAAAATATCTGATGTTTATGTTATAAAAAATACCCATATTCTTTCTATATTTAAAAAAAATTACTTATTAACAGTAAAATAATATTTCATATATATTTACACGGAATACCTAATTTTAAATTTAGCGGCTAAAATTTGGTTTGAATTTTGCGCAAATTCCCTGCGTTCTGATTGTGCCACCCTGATGGCGGACAAAAACCAGAAATTAACATTGAGTACGCTCTCTGTTTATATATATACTCTGTGATATAAATATTAAAAAATATAACTCATTCTGGTCATAAATGTTTTTTTTTTTAATTCCCTTTCTCGTCGGGTTGACGCATGCGCATCCGAGTTTTATACATTTTATACGTTTTAGTTTTATCCGCGATTTTTGTATAAAACTGCAAAATCATCCCAACTCTGGTTTTGGCATATGCCTAGGGAGATGAGATTTTGTAGTAGTGTTTATGGCTGTGACTGATGACATTTGAAGAGTTTTTCACCTGTGTGTATGCGCATATGAGTAATGTGTTGAGATTTTCTAGAAAAATCTTTATTGCACTGATTGCATTTGAAGGGTTTTTCACCTGTGTGAATTCGAATATGTCTAGTCAGTTCAGATTTTGTATAAAACTCTTTATTGCATTGATTGCATTTGAAGGGTTTTTCACCTGTGTGAATTCGAATATGTTGAGTGAGATTAGATTTTGTAGAAAACTCTTTATTGCATTGATTGCATTTGAAGGGTTTTTCTCCTGTGTGAATTCGAATATGTTGAGTGAGATGGATCTTTTGAGAAAACTCTTTATTGCATTGATTGCATTTGAAGGGTTTTTCTCCTGTGTGAATTCGAATATGTCTAGTGAGATAAAATTTTGTATAAAACTCTTTATTGCATTGATTGCATTTGAAGGGTTTTTCACCTGTGTGGGTTCTTGAATGTTTTTTTAGGTCTGAGGGGTAAGAAAAGAGTTTATCACAATGATCACAAGGGATCACTTTCTTTCTTCTGCAGTCTTTACTTTTAAGTAGATCTTCTCTTTTCATTCTCAAAGACATTTTCTTATATTTAAATTTATTTTCTCGGAAGTTTGTCATCGAATGTGAAGATTTCTCTAAAAAAAAAAAACAACAAGAATAGATAAAAATCAGTTGTGATTGTTCACACAGCACACAACTTCGGTAATCGAAAGTTGTACTGTGCTTGTCCCCTACCGGCATCCATGTCAGAAAGACATCATTATGTTCTCTGAAAAAAAGATATCTTTTAGAGGCCAGACAAATGTTATCTTTTTGACAACTTTTTATGGATATCGGCCTATCGAGATCTAAAAGATAACTTTATGATAACTTCTGTTGATGTTCTTATGAGGTCAAAAATATATCTTTTTGTTAACATTTGATCATAACCTGTGCTTTTCGCACCAACAGCGGCCATTATTAGGTTTGTTCGATTATAGCTCCCTGGGCGCCCGAGGGAGTCCGGCGCATGCGTAGCGAAGAAGATCACATGCGCAGTAACGAAAAGCATGAGCCGGGCTTCTTTACATTTATAAACACAAGAGGAGAACGGTTATAACTAGATATGATAGTGATATTGTTTATTTTATTTAATAAGTTTAACTGAATTGTTGTTTTTGGTTAATAAGTATAATTATTTTAGTTTATGCTCATTAATTTTTTTAAATATCTTAATCCAACAATATTTTGTTGCCATAGAGTAAAATTGTAAGTATGAATTTAGGTTATAACAAAAAAATTTTAATTTGTAATATTTTTTCGTTATTACTTGATGTTTTCAGATTGCTTGAATTAATTTTAGAGCCTGCACATTTTATATAAAAATTATTATTTTAAGAGATATATAAATACAAATATGGTTTACTTAATTTTTTTATGCAGTTATTTGATAATAATTTTAAATATATTTGATAATAATTTTAAATAAGTTTCATTTTAAGGTTGTTCGGATAGTACATCGTAAGTCATAATAGAATCTAAATTTTTTTTAAATAAAATTAAAAATTTGAATGCCAAAATTCCTTATTATAATTTAGTCGTGACCTATCATAGTTTATAATTGGATTAAGTTAATAATTTAATTACCAAAAATAATAAATGAATGACTTTCGACTTGAGCAGTATTTCACGTAATATAGAACTGGCAACATTGCATTCATCAACTATCTATTTTAAATCTTAAACGCCTTAAATTTTATTTTATTTAATATATTACAATGTTTAATGCAAATCAGTTTAAACACAATGGACGATTTGCGAGAAAAAATATTGTAAAATTGAAAAAAAAAATGTATCTGACATAGAGATAAGACACTTATGTTATGCGACGTTGCCAGGCTGGTCTGACTCTCGAGAATTCATTATTTTTAAATATTAGCGACTGTCATTTTGGAGAATTTTTTTGACTTTCTTGTTAAAATATCTTTAAAAGCGGTCGGCAGAAACTTTTGATTTTATTTTTAACATATTCCTCGGAAGTGAATTAATAAAATGTAAGTTTTTTTGTTTTTGTATCATTTGCACAGATGCCTATATAATTCGATATGTGTGCGTTTCGTCGTTATTCCCCATAGGCTACATGTTAAATTTCAATTTTTTAAAAATTAATTACACGATAACCCTGTGTCAGATCTGCTTCAAAATTTTATTTTATACGTATTTGATAGTGATTAATAACATATTAAAAAATTAGCTTTTAATCAAGGAAAGTGCTTTAATGTCCGAACAACCTTAAGTAACAATTTAATTATTTTATTATATTTTTTTCCCAATTCAAAGTTAAACTTTTATTACGAGTATAAATACAGTAAATAAACTTTTCAATGCAATTTATATGAATTTAAAAAGTTATTCGATTTAAGCAATTTGAAAACAACATTGAAATTTAAATGACTAATAAAATTAATTATTTGACTGAAATAAATAGATAACCATTAACAATTTCTCATTTGATATAGAATTTTTTTTTGATTCATCAAAAATTAAAATGCTCTTCGTGGTATTTTGGGATAAGTCCTCTGGCATCGTCCACAAATCTTGGGTAAATACAGATTCAAGAACTTTTAAGTGGCCTAAAACAAAAAACCCAGTCATACAAATTATCAAAGGTGAAATTCCAAAGGAAAATTGGCTGACTTATCGGTACAATCGACTTTTTGGCCCATATGGTAAATATATTCAAAGTATGGTATAATATCCATATATTTAACCACATGTATATAGTAACATTGTAATTTTATCTATCGAAATAATATTTTATTAACAGAGACTTATGACGAGGCCCGTGAATTTGAATTGGACAGTATAAATCTGTCTACAAATGACGATGATGCCACAATAGAAGAGAAAATAAATGTAGAAGTGACTGGGAAAAGGAAAAGAAATCACATTAAACCTCTGCGCTATCGTTCATCTTCAGCTGAGATGATTAAGCTGAGTAAGTATTATGATTTTTGAGAACTAAATTATTATTTGTTTTGTAAAATATTATACTTTTTTGATATATATAATTATTATGTCATTTTTTAGATGCTGTATTAGAACAATGGAAATCTGCAGACAATACTAAAATTCAAGCCGTAATTAAAAGCTGGTTACAGCATGCCGGAGACCGCCTTAAAGCTGGTCAAAATAGTCATAAATAAAAAAAATGTAAAATGTAAATGTATTAATTGTGAATATATTATATAATAATAAAAAAAAACAACTAAACAACACCTTTTGTAATAATTTGAATATTTACAATTAACCTAAAATTTCTAACACATAAACGTTAACAATACCCACATAGCACTGCAACCAAAAAGCGGACATTTAGACGTCGAAGGGACGATGCTGCAACTTTGGGACATCGCAGAACATCCCTGCGGCGTCGAAATGTCCGATTTTTGGTTACAGTGCTATGTGGGTATAGTCACTTTAAATTGATCTCTTTCTGAACTCTAAAAAATGTTCTCTTTTTGATATCTTTTTCATGAGTTCATAAAGATGCCTAAAAATGGCTCGTTGGAGGCTTTTTGGATATCTTTATGTTATCTTTAGGGTAACTATTGCGGATGTCAGATTCAGGTAAAAGTTAACATTATAATCACGTTAAATTGATCTCTTTCTGAACTCTAAAAAATGTTCTCTTTTTGATATCTTTTTCATGAGTTCATAAAGATGCCTCAAAGTGGCTCGTTGGAGGCTTTTTGGATATCTTTATGTTATCTTTAGGGTAACTATTGCGGATGTCAGATTCATGTCAGATCAGTAAAATGTTATTTATCTTTAAGAACTCTGTGCGATATCTTTATGCCGGTAGGGTCTGCACCAGATTCTTTGGGTTGACATTGAGTGTGTTTTATATCCGTACATTAGATAGAATTCAAGATATAAAAAGCTAGGAAAATATTCTTTGTTGGCAACCATTTCTCTTATCTTTCTTATGAAGTACAACAGTAAAGTGTGTTTGAAACAATTTTGAGGGCAAAATGAGAATATACATGTTAAAGTGGATCTAAAAAAATAGTTGATTTATAAATTTTAATCAAAATCGTTCGAGGGTTGAGAGAATCTAAAAGAAAGGGGCAATGGAGGGGAAGAGTAAGGTTCTCCGATCCAGCAATTGGAGTTAAATATTTATTTATAATATTAAGAACGTTCGGGAGTCAAACTACGAATCTGTCTGTCCATTTGGAGTCTGCTCTGAGCCACAGCACCGCACTCGTCTATTTGATGAAGATGAGCAATCAAATGTAATCAGAAATTGCAAGTTTTATTCGACCTACTGGCTGAACTCCTCTCATGTCACAAATTGATAAAATCAATAAAAGATTTACCTTTTTTATATTTATTTTCTGATTTACTTTTATTCAAACAATCTATTCTCGTTGCTAAACATTTTTTGCTATGTTTATATAGAAAATATAGATTGATGAAATTGGTTCGACAAATAACGCACATGAAGACAGGACCTGCAAAAAGAAAAAGAGACAAAGAATGAAGTCGAAATATTACAAATTTGGAAGGAAAGAATGCCTGAATTCAATTAAAAGTTCCCTGATTGATCCGCTGACACAGAGTGTATTCTAAAAAAAAAAAAGAATATTTTTCTCTTATTTTTGCAGTAAAATGTCAAAAGCCACTCCCTCATAGAGAGCGACGAGTTTCGCTTCCGTTTTATATTTTCCCAAGAAATCAGTGATTTTAATGTCTTCGTGTCATAATCACGCCATCAACTGGTATTGGGGTTTATAATTAATATTCCCATCTTCAGATTGTGTTTTTGGACGAAGGGATGTTTCGAAAAATGTTTCAAAAATATTTAACTAACAAGTGAATTGTTCTATTTCTGTGTTAACAGCTCTGAAGATGGTCCTAATCAGCAGTGAGGGGATATAAAATGGAATTCTATTTGCTGCTCTCTCTTTTTTCTCAGTCTAACGTAGAATTCTTCAAAAAGCTGTCCAGTGAATTATTTTCTTGGATCATTACAATAACGGGAAAAAATTTTGTTCATAGAGGGGAAAACTTTATATCCGTAAAAACAGAATTTCCCGCAGGGAGTAAAAGATTTTGACTCTAAAAAGGTAAACAGCAAGGGAAAAAAACATTTCCGCAAAAAAGGTTTTGAGTTCGATTCCCCCCCCCCCCAACCCCCCCGAAAAAATTTCTATATACGCCCCTGCACACACACACACACCCACAAGGCAAATTCTTGGATTTCTTCTCTGACCTCTTTTGTCACAAATATAAATATAATCATCAAATTTCTTTAGTTTTTGCTTATTTTTGTAGATTTTGAATTTTCAACACTTGTTTTTTATTATTCTATTTTCATTTTAAGTCCCTTCAATTGCGTAACTATTTTAAAAATCTGGTGTGACTGTCGCACAGCACACAACTTTCTCTTAACTTCGGTAATCCAGAGTTGTGTTCTGTGCTTTTCACACCAGATTTTTCTGTCGACATATATTTAGTTTCCGCTGATATATTAGAATTCAATAAAATAAAATTTATTAGTATGGGAAAATATTTCTATTTTGTTACCAAGGCAACATTTTCTCCTAATTTTTAATAATTTTTTTTATTTCGTCATAAATATAATTTTTTGAAACTAATATACACGAAATCAATAGGTAAAGAGTTATTTTACAATTTTTCTATTCCAATTGGTAAGCGAGAATATTGGAGTAACGAACACTAAATAAATTGTATATATATTGATATAAATTTTACTGTTCGTTACTCCAATATTCTCGCTTAAAGGGGAATATCAAATATAGGGAGATATTGGGTGAAAAAGAAACATCAGCCAGCGTTGATAATGGCGGTATTCTTAATTTTAAATCATTTTTATTTGAATTAGATATTAGAAGCTGTATTATGCAGGGTTTTTTTTTAGCAAAAAAGACACACTGCAACATATTTTTCATTTTGTTTCCCTAATTCAAATTTTAATTCATTAAAATGTCTGTTTATTGATCTTCCGCGTTTAGACAGATCTCTGATCTTAGATGAGAGCCAATGAAAACAAGCGCTGAGCCATTTATCTACATTGTCTACGCATTTGTCTACGTCATGACGTAGACAAATCAAAATATGCCTTATTTGCCCAACACTGCTTACAATAAACCATGTATTGTCAAATGTGGCACAAAATATATGTGTGGGGTTGGCGAAGTTGTGGCAAGAACCCTTTATGGTTGAGGAATGTGCGAGTGACGAAGAAGTTAAAATAAAAGCAGCAGATGGAAAGGTTATAGAACGCGTTCATATAAAGGACTTGAAGAACTTGGAAGAAAAAGGGGAAGTGTGACAGGAAGAACAAAATATATATAGTTGTTAGCGTTGTTATGAATATCTTGTAACGAACGTTGTTAATATTAATGTATTTAATTGACCCAAATAAATCCAGTTTGGGTCAATACTGTTCAGTCGATTATATAAATAAAAGAATAAATGTAAATGGTCTCTGTATACATGAATGAAAATAAAGAAAGAAATCAAAATGGCATTTGAAGGTTATAAAATAAATTAATTACGTACCAATATGAATGGGATATTTAACATCCTGTTCCTCGTCAGAAATGTTCAATTCTTCTTTAATATCCATCATCATTTTAATATCTCTCTTGATTTAATTGCAAATTAAGAACAAACCTAATAACAGAAAACAAAGGAAGCGATGCTGGCAAAGATTTGATACATAGAGAGTGGCGATGGCTTGTCTCGTTTGCCGTTTCTATTGGTGGCGCCATTAAGAGGAAAAAAATGATGGCGGGCGATTTAAATTCGAGTATAAATACCCGCGACCCTTGGTACAAATGGCAAGCAAACTAACCTCTTTAACAAGGCCCGAGGGCATTTGATTGGTATTCAATTCAAATGCAATGAATTTTTATCCCATGAGACAGGACTCCTAGCACAAAAAGCAGAAACTCTATAACCAGGGTCTACAACTGATCCTTAACCTAGGGGCCAGAGTTGGCAAGTTGTTTACAGCCGAATAAATTACACAGTTATTTACTCATAAATAACTACCTTGCAAACAGAGTTGGCAGGTTTTATCCCGCCGAGTATAATACACGGTTTTATACATGTATAAAACAATTGCGGATAAAACTAGGCCGATGTATAAAAGGTATAAAACTCTGTAAAAAACCCAACCCCCCCCCCCTGAAAAAACAGCTTAAAAGCTTTTCATATTTTATAATGTTCTAAAGCATTGACGATGTTGTTTGCTTTTCTATTTAGTGAATAATATAATGAAAATGTTAATAAAATAATTGAAAAATGAAATTCAAAAATTAAATGTGGAAACCTAACCTACAACTGTCAATTCATTTTTAATTCTATTTATTATTTTCTTTAATATATTCATATAATTGAATTTAGTTTGCTTTTTTTTTTTTAGGTTTCTAATAAGGTTCTAAACATATGGAAAATTAATTTTAGAATATATATGACCGAAAAGTGGAATCTGACAGGTGGTGCAAATCTATTACCTCAAGATTTTAAAATATTCAAAAGTGATATTTGTTTGGGTTTCTATAATAGAAAGAGAAAAACTATACTACTGTTTTTAATTTTATCTTAATTTGTTCTTTTAAGATGCATTATTATATGGTTAATAAACAAAAAACAAAATTTGAATTAAACATTTGGAAAGCATCTCATCTTATTTTTGAATATAAAATTATCTGTAAGTTGAAGAGAAGTTGCTGTTGATGTTATAGAATGGAAGAGAGCAAGTAGGTACAGGTGCAGCAAATAATGAGAGCCTCTGGATGCCGAAAAGGAGACGTTTCACACAAAATTTTATTCGTCCATCCGAAACGTCTCCTTTTCGTCATTTGGCATCCAAAGGCTCTCATTATTTGCTGCACCTGTACTTGCTCTCTTCCATTCTATAAAATTATCCAAAAAAGAATTATTAAGTGTCAAAATAATAAGTATGAATATACTGAATCATGCCAAATGTATTAAAAGAAT
>JAKCPI010005956.1:0-16520 GCA_023213315.1 Euborellia annulipes
TATTTTTATTTTATCTTTGCTAATTTATTTATTTTTGAAATTCCTATCGGGATCTTCGTTTATTTTACCCCCGAGGTTGTTTTCGTGCACCAAGTCACACACCTCCAAACCCAACCGGCTTCTGGCCGTAGCCATCTACCGGCGCCACGTGAAGTTACTTTATTTCCTATCTCGAACCCCTCCTCCTGCGTTAGTTAGTGAACTAATCTTTATTTCTGGTTCCACTCGGTGCCTTTTATCTAATTTCTTCTATGCTAGGGAGGATGTCCTAGTCTGAGGAGGGACTTCCTCAGCATCGACTCCTTTCGAAGAAGGGGAGTGCACGTGGCCTTCCTATCACCGATTTGAACTAAAATTTTGTATGTGTTTACCCTCTCGTGGAGTTTTCTCGTTGGCATTATTTTTTGTGAACAACTTCTGTCTTTTTAGTTACTCTACTCTGATCAAAAATGTAAATAAAATTAAACAAAAAAAAAAAAAAAAAAAGTATATCTCTACACATGCACACAAGGACTCTGAAATCAACAGCTTTGCTTTTAAATCGTATTTTGCTAGAATAGGTAAACCGCAAACAAAGTTAGTTGTTTGAAGTTAAAACTTGCGGGTAAACTTCCGTTTCCAGATTAAATATGCCCAGCTTGAATGGATATTTGGTTCCATATATAAGGGGCAGTTGTTTCAAAAATATCATCTCTCTCTCTCTTCTCTCTTTCTCATTTAATTATAAATAATTGGACATTGAATTCGAAAATATTCAACTTGTTTATAACTCGTTATTATTAATAGCCTTTCATAATTTAATAAAGTGTTTTTATTTTTCATTAAATATAATTTGCATTAATAAGAGAACATTTCTTGAACATAATATTCACTTAATTTACGCTTTCATCTCGATTGAAATTTGCGAGTGATTAAAAAAAGGTCGAAAAAATTATAAAAGCCAAATGTTATAAAGGCTGAAATTATATTAGAATATATATCTAGAGATATGTAACAACAGCACATGACAACTCGAAAGTTGAGTGCTGTGTTGTCACACCACTAATTTTTTTTAAAGTTTTTGCTCTTTTCATAAAATAATTTTTTTTTCTATCACATGTCTCTTTAATACCAAAATACGAGATTATGGAAGAAGAAAGTTAAAGAATACTAGAAAGTAAATTAGCTATTTCATTAAAATTCATTGATCTGTTTCGGCCTATTCTTCTGGCAGAGGCGTACCGAGAGGGGAGGGGGCGGGGGGGATGTCCGCCCCAGGCCCCGAGCCGGCTTGGGCCCCCAAATTTTTTGTCTTGGAGAGGGCCCAATTCTTTTTTTAAACACTCACACTTTTTTTCCATTCACGCACCCTTACACACAGTGTTTTTCGGCAACTTAGGCCATATAAGACTTTTTACTATAAAAATATATATATTGGGATCCAGGCATTCCTATTTAAGCAATTTGGTATCCGAATGGCTTAAATAAAATCATCAGATTGCCTGGGATCCGAACCTCCGACCCTTGGTATACAAGGCTGGCGCGCTACCAACTACGCCAAGCCCGGGGGCTTTTTTTTTTTTTTTTTAAAATTAAAAGTCATTTCGGCTCAAGGGGGCGGATCCAGAGGGTGTTTCTCGGGGGGGGGGGTAATCTGGTGTGACTCGTCTCACAGCACACTATTTTTCTTAATTTCGGCAATTTAAAAGCACATTCTGTACTTGTTTGCCAGAATATAAATACACATCAAATTTTTAAGTATTAATTTTAAAAAATTTTAGGCCTACATTAAAAATAAATTTTTTTCGAATCTCGGGGGGGGGGGATAATTACCCCCTTTCCCCCTGTATCCGCCCTTGTTTCGGCTGCAGAGGCCATTTGACTCAAAATTTTTTTTTTTTTTTATTAACATTCACACTTTTTTCTCATTCACGCTCACACTCACACACACATTCACACAGTCTTTTCGGCAACTCAGGCCATATAAGACTTTTTCACGATATCCGTTATTAATAAATATACATATATTGGGATCCAGGCATTCTTATTTAAGCCATTTGGTATCCAATTGGCTTAAATAAAATCATCGGACTGCCTGGGGTCCGAACCCGCGACGTTTGGTATACGGAGGTTAGCACGCTAACCTCTACGCCCTGCCCCGAGGGCGACTCATAAATTTATTTATTATTTATATTATACAGTATCGATGGCTTCCGGCGGGCGTTCAATGGTCTTGTTTTTCGGGGGCCACCTATCCCGATTTTCAGTACCACTTGGCATTGCTTAACAACATTGATCTTGGTGGCTGTTGTTCTTTCTTCTTGCCAGGCCCGCCGGCAGTCCGGGGGCTATTCAAGAGTAAATAAAATTTGTTATTAATTTCCTTTTGTTGCTGCTTTGTCATCATGAATCATGTGTTCAGCCACTACCTCTTGTAAAAAAAAAAAATTATCTGTTAGGATAAAGGGCGGATATATGGAGGAGAGGGTAAAGGGAGTAATTACCCCCCCTCCTCGAAATTTGAGAAAAATATTTTTTTAGGAAAAAAATTATATTTTTAATATAAAATTTTAAAAACTATTTGATTTGTGTATATATTCTATGTAAACAACTACTGAATGAACCTTTAAATTACCGACTATAAGATAAAAAGTGTGTGCTGTGCGACCAGTCACACCAGATTACCCCCCCCCCCCCCCCCCAGAAACTCCTCTGGATCCGCCACTGTGTGGATTCTATAAAATCTTCTTCCAGTTACGCTATTGCTTAATTATAGATGCTATTATTCGTTTGAGATAAAAACTTAACTCAATAAACACATGCAAGATTATTTTCTTTTCTTTTGGCGATATTTTGAAAGAGCCTGTCAATTGATAGAACTCTTTTTATTCAAATTCACTCACTTATTCTTTAAAATTTTAAAACAATATTTTTTCTTGCTTTATATTCTCAAGTGTAAAAGGTTTTTTATTACAAACATTCTTAATGCGACTATATATATCCATTTGTTATTTTATATACAAATGTTTTATGAAGTGAATTTTGTTTATTACTTCCTAAACATTTTCTAATTTGAGAAAAGATTTAAAACGCTCCCGAGGATGGATTTCGTCCCTTTTTTCATCGAATATTTGCAACTTGAGCCATCTTTAATTTTCCTTAAAAGGTTTTTTTAATTTAAATTTTCACTCATTTGTATATTTATTTATAGACCGAGAAGGATAATTTCTTGACTTATTAGTAAATTACTTTTTCATTTATGCTTTTTTTTCCCCCATTTAAAATAAATGTTGTTTGCTTTCTATGCTATTTCTATTTAGGTTAAACAAAATAAATACTTTATTTTGAAAGATATCTCTTTACTTGCAAAAAAATAAAAAAAACCCGAATTTATTTGAAAATAAAAAATTGGTGTTTTTTCAAACAACACCCGATAGCTTTTTTGGACAAAGGAAAGGTCAAAAATTATTTTGAAAAAAATCTGGTGTGCCTGGTCGCACAGCACACAACATTCTCTTACTTTCAGTAATCGAAAGTTGAGTTCTGTGCTTGTAACACCAGATTTTTTGTGTCCACATGTATTTAATTAAGTAATTTTTGAATTTTAATCAAAATCGTTGGTGCAAATTTTCGAGAAAATCGAAAAAAAAAAACTGACAAAGGGCATCAGTAAAGTACTAGTACTCTTTGGCCGATTTTGTTCAAAAGCTTCGTGTCACGTCCCAGGGAGGTGCCTAACTTAGATATAAAATTTCAACCTCCTAACTCGGGGGGCCTGGCAACGGAGAAGAGAAACAGTCACCACAATCGTTGTAGTTAAGCAATGCCAAGGGATTGGTGACCCCGAGCAATTAGCTCGTGTGGAACGTCCCCCGGTAGCCATCGATACTTTGGAATATATAATAAATTCATCCCCTAAATGCCCTCAGAACGTGTATATCCATCAAACAGATTACAGATGTAACAACCCTTGTAATCTTTACTGAACCTGAAGAAGGCCATAAAATGAGTATCCGAAATGTAATTTTTACAAATAAACCACTTAGAAAATTAAAAAAAAAAAAGAAATAATTTTTGACGATATTTGAAACATGAAATAATAACAAGTTTGAAAATTTAGCCATCAGAGATTAAAATAATCCCATCTTTTTTTTAATAGTTTAATACAGCGTTTTACAAACTGTGAGGCTCGGACTAGACTAAGGGGGAGGCGCGAATATTGGCCACCAAGATCAATTTTCCAAATGATTGCTAGTTTTATAAATAAAATAATAAAATAATTTAGAAGATTCTGGGAGGGAGGTTTTTAATTAAAATAATAAATATGAATAAATAAAAAAAATATTTTTATATACTGTAAAATTTATATTTTTTAGTATTAAAAATTTTGTTTTTGTATTATTTTATTAAATGTTTTTGGGGGGAGGGGGGCGTCATACGATTAAATATTTTTAAGGGAGGCGTTGTAACATAAAGTTTGGAAACCACTGGCCTAAAGTAAACTCATTCTAGAAAATTATACTATGTGTAAAACCCAAAGGCGGATCCAGGCAAGTTTTTCAGGGTTTTAATTTTTTTTCTGACTAGACGCGAAGCTCGCCGAAGGCGATAGCATTGTTAATTAATTTATTTATTAGAATAGGATAAAGGGTTGAAAAATTGAAAAAAATGTTTTTTAAATTTCTTTTTAGCTGAATCGAAGCCAAATAAATAGAAAACATTCAAAAAATAGCGTTGATTATTATTTTGATTAGGGGGGTGATGAAGGGTTGATTATCTAAGAAAGGCCTTGGAATATTCCAAATCACTTGTTGACATTCTTTTCCGGTTAAAAATATAGTTAGACTAGCTGCGGTAGGGTTGCCTTCGGCAACCCTACCCCACTAGGCCCTGGCGGGCGGCGTCTCGGGATATGACTAAGAGTTGTCCAGATAAATGTATTTTAATTAATTATGAAAAAGAGTTTTTATTTTTTATTTTAAATATTTGATTAATATATTTTTCAATTATTTACACCCTAAGGAAGCGTAATTTTAAATTTTATTAAAAAACGAATGAAAAATAAATTTCAGGGGGGCAGGGGGGTGATTGAACTTTCTGAGATCTAAAATACCATTTTTCAATTATTTACACCCTAAGAAAGCAACATTTTAAATTTTATTAAAATCGAATGAAAAATAAATTTCAGGGGGGGGTCAGGGGGGGTGATTGAACTTTCTGATGTCTAAAATACCATTTTTCAATTATTTACACCCTAAGAAAGCAACATTTTAAATTTTATTAAAATCGAATGAAAAATAAATTTCAGGGGGGTCAGGGGGGTGATTGAACTTTCTGATGTCTAAAATACCATTTTTCAATTATTTACACCCTAAGAAAGCAACATTTTAAATTTTATTAAAATCGAATGAAAAATAAATTTCAGGGGGGGGCAGGGGGGTGATTGAACTTTCTGATGTCTAAAATACCATTTTTCAATTATTTACACCCTAAGAAAGCAACATTTTAAATTTTATTAAAATCGAATTAAAAATAAATTTCAGGGGGGGGTCAGGGGGTGATTGAACTTTCTGAGGTCTAAAATACCATTTTTCAATTATTTACACCCTAAGAAAGCAACATTTTAAATTTTATTAAAATCGAATTAAAAATAAATTTCAGGGGGGTCAGGGGGGGGTGATTGAACTTTCTGAGGTCTAAAATACCATTTTTAAATTATTTACACCCTAAGAAAGCGTCATTTTAAATTTTATTAAAATCGAATAAAAAATAAATTTTAGGGGGGGGGCAGGGGGGGTGATTGAACTTTCTGATGTCTAAAATACCATTTTTCAAATATTTACACCCTAAGAAAGCAACATTTTAAATTTTATTAAAATCGAATGAAAAATAAATTTCAGGGGGGGGCAGGGGGGTGATTGAACTTTCTGAGGTCTAAAATACCATTTTTCAATTATTTACACCCTAAGAAAGCGTCATTTTAAATTTTATTAAAATCGAATGAAAAATAAAAAAAATAAAATTTTAGGGGGGGGGGGGTGGGGGCGCAGAGCGGAAAAATCTTTTCAAATGTCGAATTGTTAGGGGGAGGAAGAGTTTTTATTTTTCATTTTAAAGATTTGATAAATATATTTTTCATAAAGCGAGTTAGATCCTGTTTTCCAATGCTTTGCTATGGGGTAATTGATAACCCCCAAAAAGGGGGGTTCCCTACCCCTAATTCGATATAATGATAGCCTAAAACCACCCCCGGAAAATTCTCTACCCATTAAAAAAAACTCCATGAAAATCGGTCCAGTAGTTTCGGAGTCTATGCGTTACAAACAGACAGACAGACAGACAGACAGACAGACAGACAGACAGACAGACAGACAGACAGACAGAGATTGTCTTTTATATAATAGTATAGATTAGAGCAAAAGGTATTTTTTTTACTTTTAATAAAAAAGGGAATTGTTATTTTCATCTATTTTTATTCCTATACAAAGATAAGAGACGAATCTCTCGTTCAGTCGAGTCGAGCGCGCGGCCGAGCAGGCAGGCGCGAGATGCTTGCTCTCTTTTTTAATTGTGTTTAAAGTGAATCAAAGTGAATAATTAATATAGTGTAATCCACCCTGACCTCACCGTCAACGAGCACACCCTCTTGAGTGTCTTATTAAAGGTAATTATTATGCATTTTATCGTTGAAAAAAAAAATGATAGAAACAAATAATTTGTGTCATTGGCCTATATTTTTGTTAATCAAATTTCCTTAATATACTTTTACACAGGGGTGGATTAAGGGTTGAAAATTAAAATAAAATAATTTCAAAATAAAATTAAAATTAAAATAATTATTTATAAATGTATTCAAATTATTTTGAGAGTAATTTCGCGGTGAAGGCTCGCATTTCCTTAAGGGGGGGAGGTATGAAGGCATTAACCAGGGGGTTAATGCCCCATCCCCATAATGCATAATGCACAAAGATATTAATGTTTTTTAATACTTTTACTAAGAAATAAGTGCATTCCGTTTGAGTTAAAATTTATATTCAATATTTAGCAAATAGCCTAGTGGGGTAGAAACATTTTAATGTCATTCTAAAATTTCTTATTACTGAGGCGGAATTAATTTTTGAAGATTTCGAAACTCTCATAAACAGATAATAATAACACTGGGTAACTTAGGAACCCATCGAATCCCTTGTATACTTTTATCTTTTTAATTTATTTTAGATTTAGATTTTAATTTTGTGACTGTTTTTTTTTTTTTTTTTAAGTTGAATGTGTTTTTATTTCCGTTTTGTTGACCAGAAACGAAACAAACTCTTCTCTCACACTTTTTAATTATAACTCTTCATAATAGAAATAAATTATAACTTGATTTGTTTTTAAGATTAAATTAAACTTATAATTAATATTTAAACGATTTGATTTTTATTTCACTTTGAGGTAAATGTTAAGAATTTTTTTTTTTTTTTTATTTGTTTCAATTAAATTGTCTAATAAATTGAATACATTTTTGATTTATCTTTGCAAAGCGGCATTTCCCTCTCTCTTCGCTACTTTGCCTTCTTTTGATTCATATTTTTTTGTCCATTGAAATGTCAACACTGACTTGTATTAAATATTGAATCGACCTTCGTTAAGGGCTGTTTTGTCGCCTATTGTAATTCCCTCCTCTTCTGGCCGTGTGAAAAATATTTACTCTCCTCATTTAGAGGGTGGAATTAAATTTCTGTTTTAATGATAATTCATAAAACTTGATAATTCACTTCGGAGTACAATCTTTTATATCATTTAGAAAATAAAAAGTTTTAACACTTTCAGCCCCAGAGGCTATAAAAAAGTGTCAAAGTACTAGAAGGGATTTTTTGATAGAAAAATTATATTTTGTTGCTGTCTGCAGCAGATTTTTTAAGAGGGGAGAATTTCCAAAGACTCCTGAGGGTTTCCTTACATATTTCATAGGAGGAAGTTATTATTAGAAGTCTTATTCAATCACCCCCTGGGCCACCCATCAGCTGGCTCGGACCCGCCTCGCCTTTTTTTTTTTTAACACTCACTTTTTTCTCATTCACACACACATACACACAGCCTTTTCGGCAACTTAGGCCATTTAAGACTTTGTCGATGTCCGTTATTGATAATATACACATATTAGGGGTCCAGGCATTCTTATTTAAGCCATTTGGTATCCAAATGGCTTAAATAAAATCATCGGACTGCCTGGGGTCCGAACCCCGAGGGCTCACCTTTTCTAAATTATGAAAAAAAATCTGGTGTGACTGGCGCACAGCACACAACTTTCTCTTACCTTCGGTAATCGAAAGTTGTGTTCTGTGCTGTCACACCAGATTTTTTGTGTCGACATATATTTGGTTCCCGACAGTACGGAACATATGAATTCAGATGTAAAATTGATAAGCATGGGAAAATATTTATATTTTGTTACCATGGCAACCATTTCTCCTATCTTCCCTATGAAATACAAGAGTAAAGTGGTCTTCAGAAGATTTCAATTGCAAAATGAGAATATACATTTTAAAGAGAATATAAAAAATAATTGATTTTTGAATTTAAAAAAAATCGTTGGAGCAAATTTTGAGAAAATCGAAAAAAACTGAAAAAGTACATCAGTAAAGTGCTAGTACTCTTTGGCCGATTTTGATTAAAAGCTTATTTTTCCGGTCCCGGGGGTGTTTAACTTAAATATAAAATTTCAACCTCGTAGCTCAATTCCTTCATGCTTAAAATTGAACACCCACCCACCCACCCACCCACACACCCACAGACAGACCATGTCGCGAAAACCACTTTTTTTGGATTCAGGGGACCTCAAAACGTGAAGATCCATCAAAATCTCGACATCGAATTTTTGACATGAATCCAATACTTTCTCTCTATATATATATTACATATATACATAGGTAAGAGAAAGTAAAAATTATCATTACCATTCCAATCCAGTGCCTGCTTGAGGATTTGTTTAGATTCATAGAATACAGAAATGCAATGAATACATAAGAATTTCTCTATACATTTCCTAAGTGAGAAATCGTAACTTTAGGAATTAATAAATCAAAAAGTTATAGGAATTTCGGGACCCGAGTATTTTTCCTGGACTCTCCATAACGTCTTCTATAAGTCTGCAAAATTTCGTTTCAAAATTCTAACTGGAAGTTGGTCAAATAGAGCGTTACATACGGACAGATAGACGGACACTCCGCTATTATATATAGAGATATTTGCGGAAACTAAATATTATATATATCGACACAAAAAATCTGAGCAGACCAGCACACAACACAACTTTCTCTTACCAGACACAGTCTTCACACAGACCATGTCGCGAAAACCACTTTTTTTGGATTCTGGTGACCTCAAAACGTGTATATCCATCAAAATCTCGACATCGAATTATTGACATCAATTCAATACTTTCTCTCTTTATATTACCATATATAGGTAAGAGAAAGTAAAAATTATATATCGACGCTCTCAATAGAAGAAAAGTGTCTAACTCCACTTTTTCATTCTCCTTATGCCCTGAACTGGGTAAGAGCGTAATTCAAATTTTTCAGTTCGAAAAGTGTTTTACAGTGGCTCTAACATTGACAATGAAATGTTTTTTGGCTCTCCTGAAAAATAAACAAAAATGGAGTTAGGCACTTTGCTAATTAGAACGTCGATATTTTAATTTAAAGTTTTTTCTCGCTCCCAGTTTTTGACCTCGTATCCCAAAAAGATTTTTGCAAAAGCCCTCTTTCTTTCTTTTCTTATAGAATTAAAAAAAAAAAAATATTTATCGCGAAATTGATAAAATTATAAATTGAAAAGAAAGTAAGTTATAAAAAATGTATCAAGAGGTGAAATTAATTCCCAGCCCAAGTGACTTTCTTTTCTTTTCCAAATGCAAACGATCCTAAATTATTCAATGTCGATTAGATTGTGAATGGAAAGTGTGTATTTAATATTAATGGCGGAATAATGCCCATCCCCTCCCCATTTTGTTCGTGTTATCTTGTATTAACCGTTTTGATAATGAAACCAATAGTCATGCGTCGTCTACCACCCCCCCTCCTCGCCTTTTTTTACATCCGATTTTAGAGGGGGGATAAAGTCCTAATTTATGAACACATCGGAATCCGATAATCGAACTTCCCCGCACTCCTATATTCTCTTTTCAAACCAAAAGTGGACCATTAATACTCAAAAACGCCCCCTTAAAAAAATTATATTTTTTTTTATCTATCCATTAAATAATTACTTTTAGAAAGCGTTTTCATTTAATTATTAATTCACTTTCTATTTTAAATTTATCATAGTCGTGTCTTCTTTATTAATATCAAATCGAATTTACTCTGAAACTACTTGACGGATTTACGAACGTTTTTTCAACGATATAAAGAATTTTACAAAAAAAATCTGGTGTGACTGACGCACAGCACAAAACTTTCTCTTTTCTTGTTCTGTGCTTGTCACACCAGATTTTTCGTGTCGACATATATTTAGTTTCCGCCGATATATTAAAATTTAAGATGTAAAATTTATAAACATGGGAAAAAATTTATACTCTACATTTCAAAAGGTTTTTTCCGCTCTACGCCCCCTTCCCCCCTCCCAAATTATTATTTTTGAAATTTTTCACTCGATTTACTTAAAATTTAAAATGACGATTCTCTAGGGAGTAAATAATTGAAAAATGGCATTTCAGACCTCAGAAACTTCTATCGGTCCTACCCCTCCTACCTCTCCCTCTAAAAGTTATTTTCCACGCGATTTTCTTATTTAATATTTTTATATTATAGTGCAAAATTAATTAAAATACTTCTGGGCAACTCTTAGTCATATCTTGAGACGCCGCCCACCAGGGCCTAGCGTGGTAGGGTTGCCGAAGGCTCCCCAAGTAACCTATATATATAGGGCTATGTATGAGTGGAAAACTTTTCCTAATTCTCTTTCTTTTTTTTCTTTATAGTTTTACCTGCTACGATTGACTGCTTGACTCAAGTTCAGAGAAAGCATCGCCTTTAGTTGTGCAGAGAGGGCTTGACATTGTTACAGGGCCGTGTCTCTCCGGCCCAGGATTCCGACAATTTCTATATTTTGGTAAGTAACATTTTTTCACTTGATTGCTAGAACTCTAAAGGATAGATTCTTAAACAATTCTTCTTTTGCAGGTTTGGGGTTCCCCAGTACAAGTGTGATCAGTGTTAAGTGTTTATTTTTAAGTGTTAAGTGTTCAGTGTTGAACTTTCAAATAGTGCAATCAACTGGATCAGCTCTACGAGCTTCGATGGATCAGCTCTACGAGTGGCAAGGAGCTTCGAGCGACCGTCAACCCCTCAGGAGGTGAATATTTCATTCTCTAAACATACACACATAAATCCATAAATATAGGCTATAAATGATCTTATTCTAATTTCATTTTTTTCTTTTTTTGTTACAGAGTCCTGAGGGTCAACAGAACAAAGGTATATAAGCATGGTGCAAGAATTTTGAAGTGGGTAGATTAGATTAGCATTTATTAGGATGTTGCTTTATTTCAGCTGAACCCAAATAGAATTGGCTCTTTTTTAAAATCAATCAATAATAATTTTTTTTTAAATTGATTATTTTCAAAAATAATCGTTTTATAGAATAAATTAAAAATAAAATAATTTTCACTTTTAATTAATTTTTAAAATTTTGATTTCTAATTTCTTAATTAAATTTTAATTTCATTAAAAAAGTTTTAAAAAAAGTTTTCGAAAATTTCACATAAATTTTTATAAAAATTTAACTTTCAATTTTTCTTTGCATTTTATTAAAAATTAGATTAGACTTCCTCCCCACCTGCGTCGGGAGAGAGGATGCCACTCTCTCCTGCATCGGGGACATCATCAACTTGGTACCTAGAACTTAAGGTGTGATTTATATACGAATACAAATTTAAATTTACATTTTAATCTATAATTTGAAAATTCATTTTCACGCCTTAAATTGTAGTTTAATAGTTTTTTTTTTTTTTTTTTTTTTTTTTTTTTTCTTTATTTTCCGGCCTTTGACCTTGGGTCATTCCAGCCCCCACTTTTTTATAGTACATTTTATAAAAAACATAATACAATAAAACTTTTATAAAAGTGCATAGTTCATCTGAAAAAACATTAATATAAAAATAAAATATCACAAATAAATGACTATAGAAGAACAGTTAACAAAAAATATGAATAGTAAAAAACACCATACAAATTAAATGAGTTTAATAGTTTAAATATAGAGGGGGTGGAGGGGATGCACCATGCCAGCGAGTGGAATTTTAGGAGCTATATTTGAACCTGTGCTATTTCTTATGAAACTAATAGTGGAGAAATCAACGCGAATATTCTTCAAATTAGGCCTCTGTTGGAGATTCGTCGTTGCTATTGGCTTCAGGTGCCTTCTCTAATCGTTAGTTGGTTCGTTTTGTTAGGGGCCTTGGTTGTATTTGTATTTGGGTTCTAACAGAGAGGTAAAATGTATTATATTTTCGAGGTTGGTGTTTGAGGTGGCTCTATGGGTAAACGAGGAGTCAGGGAGGGATGTCGTTTTTCCAGGGATAGCCTGGATGTAAATAACCATACCCTTAAGGCCAGGGACAGGCCCGAGGGCCCCGCCGATCTGATGGTGGGGACCGGGTATATACACTTACAATTCGTTCGTATTTCTAATTAGGCTAGGTAGGATCTCTTTCAACAAGCCCCCTGGTCTCTCGTTTACTCGTAATCAAAAAATCACGTTCATTCTCACTGGTATGATTTCTTCAGATACCAGACTTTCCGTTTTCGAATTAATAGTATAAATCCATAATTATTTTTTTGAAATTTCGCATATTCTTTTTAATGCAAATAATAAAAATAATTGTGCGTGAAGTACCATTATTTTTGAATTTTTGAATTATTTTCGAATATTATTTTTGTTATTTTAAAGAAAAAGAAGTCTTCAAGAGTTAAGTATTACGTGATTTAATAAGTAAGTAAATTTATATACATAAAAATTAAACGAGCAAAACTAATTCAAATCTTATATTTTTCAGATGACTTGTATTTCCTGGACGTTGCTATCAACTCATCGAATTTTGTTGTTTTGGATCTTTTAATTTACACAGTAAGTAAATACAAATTAAAGGCGCCCCCTTTTGGAATTTGCCCTTTGGGGGGTTAGGTACGCCACTGTTTATTTGAGCTTGGGATTGGTGATCAAATTTGACAATTTCTGCTCTATTTTTATATTAAATTTCTTACAACTCATTTTTACGTTTTAAAATGAATTTTCTATTTTTTTTTTTTTTTATTAATAAATACGTATTGTGAAGTGCACATAAAAAAAGAAGTCTTCAAGATTAATTTTTAATCCAAAAGTAAGTAAATTTTCATTAAGTGATATAATCAAAATATGGAAACTATTTTTATTTTTTTTTTTTTTAGATAACTTGATTTTGGTGAGGATTGGTGGGCTATGAAGGGGAGGGAGGAGGCCCAAAAAACAACAAACAATTTTTCGGATTATAAGTAAATTTCATAGTTATTGATATTAAAACAAAATGAGCTAAACTAATTCAAATTTTATATTTTTCAGATGGCGTGTGCGTTATTTTTTGGATTTTGGTTAAATAAAAACAAACTTATTTAATAATACAAATGAAGGAAACATTTTGCCTTAAAAGTGTAACATTATCATCTATTGGTATCTTCTCATCGAATTTTGTGGTTTGGAGCTTTTAATATTCACAGTAAGTAAATTAAAGGCACCTTTTTGCAATTTGTTTGTAGGCCTACGGTACATTAGAATTAAAGATATAAAAATCTGGTGTGACTGGTCGCAGAGCACACAACTTTCTCTTGCCCTTCGGTAATCGAAAGTTGTGTTCTGTGCTTGTCACACCAGATTTTTTTTGTGTCGACATAGTTTTCGCCGATATATAAGAATTAAAGATTTAAAATTTATAAATATGGGAAAATATTTAAATTTTGTTACCATGGCAACCATTTCTCCTATCTTTCCTATGAAGTACAAGAGTAAAGTGTACTTCAGAAGATTTCAATGGCAAAATGGGAATATACATTTTAAAGAGCATCTAAAAAATAATTGATTTTTTGAATTTTAATCAAAATCGTTAGAGCTCGTTAGAGAGATTTTGAGAAAATCGAAAAAAAAAACTGAAAAATGTATCCATCAGTAAAGTACTAGTACTCTGTGGTCGATTTTGATTAAAAGCTTATTTTCACGCTCTAGGGGGGTGCCTAACTTGAATATAAAATTTCAACCTCTTAGCTCAATTCCTTCATGCTTTAAATTGAACACAGACATGACAGACAGACCATGTCGCGAAAAACACTTTTTTGTATTCAGGGGACCTCAAAACGTGTATATCCATCAAAATCTCGACATCGAATTTTTGACATGAATCCAATACTTTCTCTCTATATATATTAACATATATAGAGGTAAGAGAAAGTAAAAAAGCAGTAGGGAAAAAAACAATCTCTCTCTCTCTCTAGGATATAATATTTCTTCTTTTTCTGTCGCCTAAAATAGGTTGTTTCATCTATCGTCACTCGTTTTTCGTCCATCGAACCGACACTCAAATGCGCCCCTCCCTCCACCTTCTCTTGCTTCTTTCGAGCTTTCTATCTTGGAAGTGCTGGTGAAAAAAAATAAGTCGATCTAATCTTGTGGCAACTAGCTGCAACATCTCGGGAGAACGCCCAAAGGAATTAGTCGCGACTTTTTTTTTTTTTTTTTTTACTTTCTCTGCCCTTTGGCAGAGTTCCTCATCCATTTCGGCCATTCTTTAACCCCCCCCGCTTCATCTCTTTTTTTTTTGGAATCTCGAAGCCCTTATTTGTAACTATTAAAAAGTAATTTGTTCTTTAAAGAAATTAGCAATGTGGAAAAATAGAGTTCTCTTTACGAAATAATTAATTTCCCAGGCATTCCTTCTGATAAAAAAAATATATAAAATAAAGTGACAGCCTTTGAAGTTTTTTTTTTTTTAAGAGATATGAAACGAGACTGGAAAAATTAAAACATGTCTTGCGAAACTATATATGGTAAAAATATCTCACGTTTTGATTTAAATAAATGGAAAATTGTTTAAAGTGCATGGGATTTGTTGAACAGCATTAATGAAATAATTTCTATTTTATAAAAGAAAATGAGTTTGCAATAACGCCATAATCGCCAGATCCCAGACACTTGACCGATAAAGAAGAGTCAAGATTGACTAGGTTTGTTCGTTTCGCTTGTTTTTGCAGTATCATTTACACATTTTGACCTTCAATCTGTTCATTTCATTTTTTGCACGCTAGCATAATTAGCATTCTATTCGTTTTTAACTTGGGCCAGGGCAGAAAATGTAGATTTTGGTGCATAATTTGTCCCAAACGAACACCTAGTGTGAATTGTTGCAGGGCGATCTCAGCGCCAAAGCTTTAGTAGATGACCACCTTATGCCGCCATTTTCTCTCAATCCACTTCGATTTTAATGGAAACTTTCCTGGTCCAAATTTAGAAACTTTCCAATAAAGATTTTCATTTTCTTTTAAAAAAAACAATGAAATAATCACAATTAGAAAACGCATGGGTGGGACTTAATATTGTCCTTCACTGTACAATAGGGAAATTCGTTTATTTTTCTAGATTTTAGATAAGAAAGCGTAATAATCAACACTCATTTGTTAATTCTCCCTCAACATTAACAACTCTACGTGCTCTTGATAAGCTCTGGTGTAATTGATCGAAAATTTCATGTCTAATATTCTTCCTTCCAATATTCTAACACCATCCGCAAACTACGGTATAATTTAAAAAATATTTATTAATCAGTAGCTCAACTCTAGTGATCTCGAATTATCCGAGCTAATGCTGAGTGGTAGCAGCTCCTTCCACCGCTATTTTTTCCTGAGCATCTATGATTTCTTATAATTGAAAAACGCAAGAAAATAATATAACTTTAAATAGTGAAATGTTAGTTCCAATCAAATTTTAAAGATACGAATAAAATGTTATGTGTTTCAATAAGATAAATTTTACGTGCAGTGAGGGACAAAATTAACTCCACCCAGAGGTCTACCTGGCTTTAGAGCACTGCATGTATCCAATAAATAAATAATAATAATAGAAAAGATACGATTAAGAAACAAGTTCGTAGTTTTAATTATTGACGCAACCGCTATCTGAAATATTTTTGTTATTTTTCAGGTTTTTATACCTCAGGAATTCCACTTGGTGGGACTTGATATTGTCCATCACTGTACTTTTCGACTTTTAAGTCATCATCGGAAGTATAGTCACAATTAAATTTTAATCCCGATGATGACTTAAAAAGTCGAAAACGTACGTAAAGTTATCTTATAAATAAATAATTAAAACACATAACCCTAGAGTTATTATTCGTATCTTTCAAATTGGATTAAATTACTATCCACTTCACTATGATAATGTTTCAACTGTAGAAAGTTTAAATATGATAACTTTAAATATTTATGCATGAATATTAACTAGATTAAGATATTTATTTACGTTTGCTCTAGAAC
>JAKCPI010005957.1:0-20322 GCA_023213315.1 Euborellia annulipes
TTAAATCTAGAGATAATTAAATATATACAAAATATGTGTATGTAGAACATGTATTATTATCTACTAACTTCTTTTGAGAACAAAAGTCGATAGAACAAAGATTGTAGAGTTTTTAATTCTCTTTTAAATGGTATAAAATCTATCAAGTACAAATACTTTTAAAATCTAATTAAATACACAGGTCAACAAAAAAAGATTTTTTTTTTTGGGTTTCTGTTCTAATACTGGAATTCTGATTCTAGACACCAAAAAACACTTAACTTTCCATTTTTAGCTTTTAAAGTTTGCTTTTGTTTAATTGGTACAGGGGTTTGAAAAAAATTTAAAAAAAAACTCAAAATTTGTGTACTTTTTTCAGTTATTCGTTTATATCTCGTAAACTAAGCATATTTTGTGAACCTTAATATATTAGAAAGTTGTAGAGCATAAAATTTGCTAAAATTTAGTTGATAAAACGAATTTCTAGACCCAATATTAACCGAGATACGGCCGATCAAATTTTCTTTTTTTTTTTCATTTTAGACTTTTCTCAGTTTTTCGCTTATATCCCGCAAATTAAACATATTTTGTTAATTATAATACATAACAAACTTGTAGAGCATAAAATTTGCTAAAATTTGGTTGATAAAACGAATATTTAGACCCAATTTTAACCGAGATACGGCCTATCAAAGTTTATATTTGTTTTATATTTCGAGAAACTTGAGACTTTCTTCAGTTTTTCGCTTATATCTCAAAAACTAAACATATTTTGTATCATATAAAATTTTAGAGTATTAAATTTGCTAAAATTTGGTTGATAAATCAAATCTGTAAACTCAATATTAACCGAGAAACGGCCTAACGAATTTTCTCTATGTTTTACATTCGAGAAACTTGGTCTAACTTTGATCGGCCTTACCTCGGTTAATATTGGGTCTACATATTCGTTTTAACAAGCAAATTGTAGCAAATTTAATGCTCTACAACTTTGTATGGTACTATGGTGCACAAAATATGCTTAGTTTACGAGATATATCAAAATGTCCGGTCTTTTTAGTAAAAAATTCGAAAAATTGCTCTAGTTTCTACAAAAGCAAACTTTGATTAAAAAAATTATTTTTAGAGTAGGAGAAACAAAAATTTCATATGAAGTAGTCAGACCCAAAAATCGTGTTGACCAGTGTAATTCATTAAATTTGCTCTAGTACAGGTAGTACATTTAAAACTTAATTTAATTTTGAAAGAATAAATATTAATTTTTATAACTCTAATAACTTCTTTCAACTTAATTTAATAACAAAAGTTGTAAGGACAAAAATTCTGAAGAATTTAATGTTCTTTCTATTGGGATATAATTCATTAAATTCGATCAAGTACAAGTTCATGTAAAATTGATAGGAATAATTTTCTTAGCTATTATTTGAAAGAAAGAATGCAAAAAGGGAGGGGGGGGAGAAGTTATACAACTCCAAACGAAATGAAAATGAAAATAGAGCGAGAGAGAACTTTCTAGAGGTTAATTGAATTTCAAAACTTATTTTATTAGAAATTCAATAAGTTTCTCTCTGCTCTGCTCTGATTGTATCCCATCTATCCATCTATCGAGCACATATTTATATCCAATTCAAACGTTTGTATCGAACCAATGGGAGGAAAGAAAAGAAAAAAAAATTGGCAAAGAAAGAAAAGAAAAGGAATAACGAGAGAGAGAGAGAGAGAGGATTTGATGTTGATGGCATCAACGCCGCCATCTCTCATGTGTTAGAGTTAAAATCTCATGCATTATGGATCCATTCATTCTTTCTTTTATCTTGTATTATAGAGAGAGAATCAAGATAGAAAAAAAAGAAATAGTGTATTAATTAAATACTACCAGCCGCGTTGCTCAACTGCGGGGGATCCTCGCTTTAAAAAAAAAAAAAAACCTTAATAAGAAATTTTAAGCAGGGGGATGTAAAGATGTAGAATAGATATTAAAGAAAGTAATTATAATAAATTAGTGAGATTGAGAGAAACGTGAGCTCTGATGATGGTCCAAGCCTAGGACCGAAACGTTGATCTCAATAAAGAAACTACATTGGCTTCTTTTTCTTTTTTATTTTGTCTTTGTGGCAGGGAGTATAGTTGAGACGAGGGTCACCACAATTGTAGAGGTTAAGTGATGTCAAGCGCAGCGAAACCTCGGATGGGTGATTCCGTGTTGAACGTCCCCCGGTAGTGAATCCTTAAACTTTAGTTATTATATTAAATTAAAAAAATGTAATTTAATGAACTTAACTTAATAAGAAATTTTAAGCAGGGGGATGTAAAGATGTAGAATAGATATTAAAGAAAGTAATTATAATAAATTAGTGAGATTGAGAGAAACGTGAACTCTGATGATGGTCCAAACCTAGGACCGAAACGTTGATCTCAATAAAGAAACTACATTGGCTTCTTTTTCTTTTTTTTATTTTAGAGATTTTTTATTTGTCTTTGTAGCAGGGGGTATAGTTGAGACGAGGGTCACCACAATTGTAGATGTTAAGTGATGTCAAGCGCAGCGAAACCTCGGATGGGTGATTCCGTGTTGAACGTCCCCCGGTAGTGAATCCTTAAACTTAAGTTATTATATTGAATTAAAAAAATGTAATTTAATGAACTTAACTTAATAAGAAATTTTAAGCAGGGGGATGTAAAGATGTAGAATAGATATTAAAGAAAGTAATTATAATAAATTAGTGAGATTGAGAGAAACGTGAACTCTGATGATGGTCCAAACCCAGGACCGAAACGTTGATCTCAATAAAGAAACTATATTGGCTTATTTTTCTTTTTTATTTTAGAGATTTTTTATTTTGTCTTTATGGCAGGGAGTATAGTTGAGACGAGGGTCACCACAATTGTAGAGGTTAAGTGATGTCAAGCGCAGCGAAACCTCGGATGGGTGATTCCGTGTTGAACGTCCCCCGGTGAATCCTTAAACTTTAGTTATTATATTAAATTAAAAAAATGTAATTTAAAACAATATGTTAGTCAGTCAATTGTGATTTCTTTATTACTTTCTCTTACCTTACTTTTAATATGTATTAAGAGATATTTGTTTACTTACGTCTTATTCATCTGACAAAGTGATGTATAAAGAAAAATTTTAAAGATTCTTTTGATGGATTAGAATTAAAAAAAAAAAAAAAACACCATTAATTAGAGTAATACTATTCACTAGGCACTGGTTGAAACGTTTCATGTATATATAATTGCTGAAATGTAATAAAATCTAATTCATGAAAACAATTATATGTTTCAAGGGTTTATTAAAATTAAAATCAAATTAACATTTTAACGATTTATTGAAATTAAAATTAAATTCGAACACTTTATGAACATTAATTCTGAAGATGGCAATGCACATAAAGTGTTCGATTTTAATTTTAATTTCAATAAAACGTTAAAATGATAATTTTATTTTAATTTTAATAAACCCTTGTATTAATAACATATAATTGTTTTGATGAATTAGATTTTATTAAATTTCAGCAGGACTATACAATTCAATAAATTAAAAAACATCAATGAAGAGGTTAATTATTATTATAAATAAAATTACATTTGTTATAAATTTTAATAAACAAAAAAAAAAAATATTAAATTTCTTATTATTGAGAATTCAATTATTTAAAATAATAATTAATTTTATTTAATATTATTTGTTTACATTATAGAAGGAAATTTCAATAATGAGAATTTAAGATAATCAATTATTTAAAGCATTATTAACTAAAAGAAATTAAAAATATAAAAAAAGAATCTCCAATCATTGGAACATTAGAAATTTAGATTGATTTAGAGATAGATGTAATCACATTTGAGATGGGATAGACCTTAATGAAGGTGAATCCCCCCTCCCCCTGCCTCTCCTTTACATTTAAGACCCTTGGATAAGAGAGATGCACTTGGGGAGGGGGTTTAAGTGCAGCACATACCACACACACACACACACCATGTATGTGCATCATCATCTCAGTTTAAGCTACTCTGCTTTGCTTTGCTATTAATAAGCCATTTGCTTGGCACTCTCGGAGAGATCGAGATGGAGATGGAGATGGACCAATGCGCACGCAGCCTCCTTCCTTCCTTCCACCTTCTCTCTCAATCAATAGATTGCTTGCCGATCCTCCGATGGATTCCCTCTCTCTCTCTGTCTCTCTACACTTGAGTACTAAACTAAACTAATCAAAACCACGTCTCTAAGGGGAAGGGATTTCATTGATTAACAGTTGGTAGTAAAAATATATTCTCTACATCGTCTTTTTCTAAATTATATTCACTGGTCTTTTTTATTTGATTATTATGTTAAAGATTAAAAACAATCATTTAAATTTGATTATTTTGAAAACTTTAAGGGCGTTCAGAAGCGACGTTTAAACGTACTCTAAAAAAAAAAAACTAAACTATTATAAGGAATTTTTCAATGCGTTTTTTTTTCAAAAATGAATTAAATTCATAAGAGATTATTATAATTTTTTTAATGACTTATACAAAAATTATCGTAATTAATTTTTTTTGTTATCAAGCAAATACAAAAAAACAATCTGTCCCAATAATCTTTAATTTTTTTTAAATTTAAAAATGAATTTATTGTTATTATTAATCACATATTAATTAAGAAATTTTTAAAATAAGCTTAGATGATTTATTTAAAACATCAACTGTCAAATTAGTTCAGCATTCTTCCAATAGATGGCAGGCTAGTTTAACAGACGATATAGTATTAACCTATATCTGGCCTATATTTATATATTTTTATAAAAGATACATAATATATAATAACATTTATAAAGTATTTATTTTCAGGAAGTTTTTTTCTTTTCGCAGGTTGTTGGGCAAAAGGTAATAAAGAAAGACTTTATTTTCATTGGAAAATTTTAATGGATTAGACGACCAGTGCGGGCATTGTCCTGGTTTCGGCCACAAGGACCATCGTCAGGCCTGTGAAAATACATCAAATTGTCAACAGGGTATAGATCACAAGTAGAATACACAATTTTTGAAATATTTTCACCAAAATCTCAAATTCACTACACAAAAAAATATAAAATAAAATCTTAAAAAACATTTTAAATTTTTTCAAAAAACATACCCATAAATTTTCGATCTCCATTTTTGTTTCGTAATTATGCCAATAATAATCTTAACTATGAGAAAGACCTTGGTGTTTTGTACATGTATATATATTATAATAGATCGTTTTTCCAGGAATTCTTGTGTATATATAGGCGCAGGTAATAAGCTGAATAAAATTGTGGCCGAAACCAGGACAATGCGCACACTGGTCGTCTAATCCATTAAAATTTTCCAATGAAAATAAAGTCTTTCTTTATTACCTTTTGCCCAACAACCTGCGAAAAGAAAAAAAACTTTCTGAAACTACTGTGATACTGTTTCTTTCATCTCCTGAATTCAAAAGTATTTATTGTTAAAAGATCAATGAAAATCAACCAATTAAATATTATTAGCTACCATTCTGACATCTCTTGGCGAATTTTTGAATTACTTGATACTTTGGGCATACTTTTTATGACATACTACGCCATCTTAACGGGAAAAACACGCGTAACACCTTCGCTCTTGTTAAATATTATAATTTATGTGCACGTATTTTGTTGGTGGAGCAAGTGCCCCATGACCGAGCAAAATCCAAACAGTTTTTTTTTTTTTGTTTTAAATATATGATAGTTTTAAAGAAAAAGAGGGAATAGAATTTATTCTCTTATTTCTATTATGTGAGTTGAAATTAATTTATCTTGAGTTGATGGCGCAATGAAATATATATATTTCTATAAGCATGAGCAGTAGACAAATGTTGTGGCATCGAGAGAAGGCACTGTGGTGGTCTCTCTATAGGGCGGAGCCAAAGAGAAAGAGAGAGAGCTAGCTGGCTGACTGGCCCGGGTTCAACCCTTATTAATGGTGTGTTTGTTACCCCCCCTTCCCCTCTCCCCCCTCTTTTGTTCGATAGGAGCCAAGAAAAATAAGAAAGAGAAGAAAAAAAAACTTTTTTTTTATTAACTTTATATCCATTTACTTGCATTTAAACAAAACTACGTAGCACTAAGCGCGCGATTTTATTGGTGCAAAAACAAGTTTTAATTTTTGTGAATTTTATTAGATATCTCCACCCAAAAAATTAAACGGATTTTACGCTGATTCGATTCTTGTTGGGGACTTTTTTTTTATTTCAAATCTCTTATATCAATATTAACATTTACTTGAAATGTTAGGGTTGTTCGGTTTGTACCCCTTAACTCATAATAAAATCTAAATTTTTTTTTACTTTCTCTTACCTATGTATATATGTAATATATATATAGAGAGAAAGTATTGGATTCATGTCAAAAATTCGATGTAGAGATTTTGATGGATCTTCACGTTTTGAGGTCCCCTGAATCCAAAAAAGTGGTTTTCGCGACATGGTCTGTCTGTGGGTGTGTGGGTGTGTGTCTGTGTGTCTGTGTGTCTGTGAACAAAATATCTCAAGAACGAAAAGAGCTAGGAAGTTGAAATTTTATATTTAAGTTAGGCACCCCCATGGGACGTGACACGAAGCTTTTGAACAAAATCGGCCAAAGAGTACTAGTACTTTACTGATGTACTTTTTCAGTTTTTTTCGATTTTCTCAAAATTTGCTCCAACGATTTTTTTTAAAATTCAAAAATCAATTATTTTTTAGATTCTCTATAAAATGTATATTCTCATTTTGTGATTGAAATCTTCTGAAGACCACTTTACTCTTGTACTCCATAGAAAAGATAGGAGAAATGGTTGCCATGGTATCAAAATATAAATATTTTGCCATACTTATAAATTTTACATCTTGAAAATCGAATGTACCCTACTGTCGGAAACTAAATACATGTCAACACAAAAGATCTGGTGTGACAAGCACAGTACACAACTTTCGATTACCGAAGGTATGAGAAAGTTGTGTGCTGTGCGCCAGTCACACCAGATTTTTTTTAATAAAATGAAAAATATGAATGCCAAAATTCCTTATTATAATTTAGTCGTGACCTATCATAGTTTTTAATTGTATTAAGTAAATAATTTAACTACCAAAAATAATAAACGAATGACTTTTGACTTGAGCAGTTTTACACGTAATATAGATCTGGCAACATTGCATTTATCAGCTTTATTTATTTTAAATCTTTTTTTTTTTTTTTTTTAACACACTTTTTTTTCTCATTCACACAGTCTTTTCGGCAACTCAGGCCATATAAGACTTTAACGATATCCGTTATTGATAATATACACATATTAGGGGTTCAAGAATTCTTATTTAAGCCATTTGGTATCCAATTGGCTTAAATAAAATCATCGAACTGCCTGGGGTCCGAACCCGCGACGTTTGGTATACGAGGTTAGCACACTAACCTCTACACCATACCCCAAGGGCATTTTAATTCTTAAAAGCCTTCAATTTTATTTTATTTAATATAATACAATGATTAATGCAAATCAGTTTAAACACAATGGACGATTTGCGAGAAAAAATATCGTAAAATGGAAAAAAAATGAAACTCACAGCGAGAAAAGAGTATTATTTTATGCGACGTTGCCAGACTGGCCTGAGTCACGCGACTTACTTATTTTTAAATATTGGCGACTGTCATTTTGGAGAATTTTTTGACTTTCTTGTTAAAATATCTTTAAAAGATTTCGGGAGAAACTTTTGATTTTATGTTTAACGTATTCCACGGTAGTGAATTGATAAAATGTAAGTTTTTTGTTTTTTGTATCTATTGCAGAGGTGGCTATATAATTCGATATGTGTGCGTTTCGTCGACATTCCCCATAGACTACATGTTAAATTTCAATTTTTTAAAATTAATTACACGATAACCCTGCGTCAGATCTGCTTCAAAATTTTATTTTATACGTATTTGATAGTGATTAATAACATATTAAAAAATTAGCTTTTAATCTAACAAAGTGCTTTAATGTCCGAACAACCTTAAACAAATTAAAAAATTAGAAGTAAAATTTATCTCTGTCTCTAAATGTTTGTTATTTTCATTTTATTCGTTTTTAGTTTTAATAAGAGAGATTATTACTTTATCTTACCTCCTTACTTTGAAGGTGTGTGTCTTCGTGCACCTTGGGTAAATAAATGGGGATCCCGATAGGAATTTTAAATACTGTAATAATAAATAAAAAAATTATTAAATAAAGAAAATGTTCTTAAGAAATATTTCTAATAATTCCATCAATCAATTTATATTCCAAGAGAAAAAGGAAAGAAAGAAAAACGTTATAAATTTTTCATTTCCCATCCAGCAACTATGAAATTGTGATTTTGTCACAGAAAAGAGTTCCCCTTTTTTCCTTCCTCTCCCCTCCTTTCCTTTTCTTTTCTTGAAATTGAGAGAGAGAGAGATAGAGGGGGGGGGGGGGATAATACAACATCAATCATTATACATTATTCCTTTCAAAATGTCCATATCTATTTAACTCTCTCTTCGTTTGAAGAGAATAATCGAACATAGATCTCCTGATTTCCCTCCATTATATGCGAATTAAGATTGTTCGGACATTAAAGCACTTTGTTAGATTAAAAGCTAATTTTTTAATATATTATTAATCACTATCACATACGTATAAAATAAAATTTTGAAGCAGATCTGACGCAGGGTTAGCGTGTAATTAATTTTTTAAAAAATTGAAATTTAACATGTCTATGGGAAATGTCGACGGAACGCTCACATATCGAATAATATAGCCACCTCTGCAAAAGATACAAAAACAAAAAACTTACATTTTATCAATTCACTTCCATGGAATACGTTAAACATAAAATCAAAAGTTTTTGCCGAATGCTTTTAAAGATATATTAACAAGAAAGTCAAAAAAATTCTCCAAAATGACAGTAGTCAGTAGCCAATATTTGGAAATGAGACTCAGACCAGACTGGCAACGTCGCATAAAATAATACTCTTTTCTCGCTGTCAGTTACATTTTTTTTTCCATTTTACGATATTTTTTTCTCGCAAATCGTCCATTGTGTTTAAATTGATTTGCATTAATCATTGTAATATCTATATTATAATAAAGCTGAAAAGACGTTTTTTGATTAAGGTACTTCTAGACCACCTAGAGATATGGGGTTTTTTGCATTCGATTCAGAATCCTCTAAAACCAAATAGAAAAATCCAAAATCTTAAAAAAGTTGTACCACTTTTTTTTAAGAGGGGAAAAACTCATTTTTTTCGATGTTTTTTCAAAAATTTCACGATATTTTTTCATTTTTTCACTCATATCTTCTAAACGGTTAAAGATATCTTCAATATCTGAATTAGTCAATAATCTGCATTAAATTTTGAAAATGACAAACCTCTTTGAACTATTTTTGAGGTTTGTTTACACATATAAATAATTCGTGCAAAAAGAACCTCATTTTTGATGATTTTGCCGCGGCTTCAGTTCATTTTCATTGTTTTTTTGCTTCAGTATTTATTGTCCAATTTCAATAATTTTTTTTGTGAAATGTTCCTCACATCCTATACTTTAAGTCAGGTAAATTTCATTTTTTTTTATCAACCCCTTCTATTTAATTTTCAAGTGTGAAAAAAAATAACACGAAAATTTTCATTTTTTGAGATGGTCTTTAAACATCTGTGTCTTTAGACAAGCTAGACAATTGCGGTTTTTTTTATTTGATTCAGTACCATCTGCTGGGGATTAGAAAAATCCAAAATCATGAAAAAGTTATACCCCTTTTTTTAAATTACAAAAAACTCATTTTTAGCCGATTATTTTTTTACATTTTTGGCTATATTTTTTGAATGATAAGAGATATCTTCAATCTCATAATTTTGGATTTTTCTACATTAAATTTGGAAAACAATGAGACCCTTTGCACTATTCTAAGGCATTGTTTAGCGGCTGTGCAACTTTTGGCGTGTGATACAAAATTTTTTTTTATTAATTTTTTTCATATTCATGGCCATATTTTTTAAACGATTATCAATGTCTTAGATATGATTTACTTTTTATAATCTTCATTAAATTTCCTTTAAAACGAGCCCAGTTTGGACCTGATAAGCCTCTATTTAAGTTCTTTAAACTTTTTCTAAAAATGGAAGAAATTTTTATTTTTTGTTTGTTTGTTTGAAGAGTTTCTTTCAATTTTCGCCTATATTTTTTGAATGGTAAGAGATATCTTCAATCTCATAATTTTGTATTATTCTACATTAAATTTGGAAACAAATGAGCCACATTACAGCATTCTCAGACATGGTTTAGAATACTATCTATTCGTCAATCACGAGACAAACTTTTAAGTAGATATTTTTTTTCCGAGATATTTCTATACAATTTTAGCTATATCTTTTTAATGGTAAAAGATATCTTGGATATCCAAAGGTTATCACATTTTAGATTAAATTTTGTAAAAAATGAATACCATTTCATTTAATTCAGACATTGTTTAGGGTATTTAAAACCACTTCTAAAATGTAAGAAGCCCTCGGGGCATGGTGTAGAGGTTAGCGTGCTAACCTCATATACCAAACGTCGCGGGTTCGGACCCCAGGCAGTCCGATGATTTTATATAAGGCATTTGGATACCAAATGGCTTATATAAGAATGCCTGGACCCCAATATGTATAATTATAAATAACGGATATCGTTTAAAGTCTTAAATGGCCTAAGTTGCCGAAAAGACTGTGTGAATGCGTGTGTGATTGTGAGTGTGAATGAGAAAAAGTGTGAATGTTTTTAATAAAAAAAAAATAAAAATAAAATGTAAGAAATTTTTTTTTTGTTTGATTTCTCTGAATGATCCACATTGCAGTATTCTCAGGCATGGCTTAGTATCTAAAATGAACGAAATTATAGATTATTTCAATTTTTTCTTTAGATATCTTCAAAACATAGCAAAAAAATCATTTTCAATTCATTCCCTCATAGAGCCTTCCACGACCACAACATTTCATTTGGCTCATATTCTTATTTTTTTTACTTAGCCCCGGGTATTTTTAACATTCTTCAGACCCGGAAATTTTTCAAACCCTCCCGTACCGACGAAAATTTAGTGAATGAATGAATGAATGTCTAGGAATTTTTTTTTTTTTTTAAACATTCACACTTTTTTCTCATTCACACTCACATTCACACAGTCTTTTCGGCAACTTAGGCCATTTAAGACTTTGACGATGTATGATACCCCTGAATCATACATTGTATAAAATTTCTTTTATTTAATAAAAAGTTTTAAATAATACATCAAATAAAAAAAAAATTATTTAAAAATATTTAATTTTTTTTACATATTTAAATTTATAATAAATAATAAACTTTTTCAGATGTCAGAAAAAAGAAATATTTTAAAATTGGTTATTTTTAACTTTGCCCATCAACCGTAGGTTGAGGTAAAGTTGATGTAATCGTAAAAAAAATCGAAATTTTTCTGAAGCTGCCAAAATTCGTTTTGAGGTCCCCTGAATCCATTTAAGTAGTTTTTGGAATGATGTCTGTGTGTGTGTGTGTCTGTGGTAAATTTTTTCGTCAACGAAAACTCAAAAACTATTTGTTCAATTGTTTTGAAATTTTGCACCCATAAACTAGGGGTAGAGGCCAAGAAGAGAAAAGCTTTTGCTAAACATCGGACCATTAGAGGGGGGGGGCAAATATTTTTTCTTACATAACCTATACTTTTTTTTATATATTCAGAAACAAGACTTCCTCCCGAGTAAAATGATATATAATATGTATAACATCGGACCATTAGGGGGAGCTCTAGGGGGGGGAAATATTTTTTTCTTACATAACCTATAATTTTTTTTATATATTTGAAGAATTTAAAGTGGCTGTTGTATTTAAACAGTAGATAGGAAAGGAGAATGCATGAATGAATTCTCCTTTCCTATCTACTGTTTTTTTTATATATTCAGAAATATTCAGAAACTAGAATTTCTTGTGAGTAAAATGATATATAATATGTATACCATCGGACCATTAGGGGGCTCTAGGGAGGGAGGGCAATATATTCTTTTCTTGAATAGTGGGTGGGCAAAGTTGTGCGCTCGGCTTAGTCCGACCCTTTATTTTTTAATAGAGCCTTGCCCGTCCGATTTCATTTGCATGCCCGTCCTCCTAATCAGTTTATTAAAGTGAAATTTAGACTTGCTACCCGCCCATAATTTTTTCATGGTCTTCAAAACCCACAGGCCGGGCAGGGCGAATATTTAATTATTTTAAACTTGATTCAGTGTATTTTCATTTGGGCAGAAATCATATGGGCTTTAAAATTAAGGGGAAAACTACTGATCATGTCCCGAGACGCCGCCCGCCAGGGCCAAGTTGGGAATGGCGCGGCGAAGCCGCGCCTTTCCAACTTGTATTAAATAAAATAAAATTGTAGGATTTTAATATTTAAAATAAACATCTGATGAATGCAATGTTGCCAGATCTATATTACGTGAAAAACTGCTCAAGTCAAAAGTCATTAATTTTTGATAATTAAATTATTAACTTAATAAAATTATAAACTATGATAGGTCACGACTAAATTATAATAAGGAATTTCGGCATTCAAATTTTTTATTTTATTTAAAAAAAAAACAGGACTTGTGGCTAGGGATGAAACGATACCACTGAGGTATCGATACTTTTACTCGATACCGGTATCGGTCGCAAAGTATCGAGTACCTACTCGGTATCGATTGAAAAGTATCGATACTTACTCGTATCGGTCAATTTGTTCGTACAATTAAAGATAAACAAAAAGAGCAGTAAGTACTGTTATTATCAAGATTCCCAGGAACTTTGAGGTCAGGAGATTAAATAAAAATCTTTTATTTAATTTCTATTTGCCGACATTTCGTTCGCCAATCACAACCTTCTTCATCGGAGACTTCCGAGTGGCAAGGATGTGATAATATTTTTGTACATATCAAAATAAAAAGAAAATGTATATAATTTATTAAAATAATTAAGATCGTGTATTTATTTTTATTTTATTTTATTTATTTATTTATATCCTTAAATGGGTTTACATTTATTGCAGGATAAAGGCCAAAGTTGTGCAGTTATCCAATTGACAATATTGCCCTGATGAAGGTCGTGATTGACGACCGAAACATCGGCAAAAATAAATTAAATAAAAGATTATTTTAATTTAATCTCCTGGGTGCAAAGTCCCTGAGAACCTTGATTAAATCTCCACAGCAATAAATAATCAAGTTCTTAAAAAAAAAAAAAAAAAAAAACGACGACTAAGAAAAAAGTTCAGTTTTAGAGATACTACCCAAAAAATAACAATTTTTCAAGGTGTTTCCCTGTTAAACACTCCTATAATAAAAATTAAAATACGGTGGTACAAACCAGTTCATTTATTTCTATTGTGAATAAGAACAAATGGACGTAAATGTTCTTCCGACCTAACTAATCATCGCGTACGTGGACCGAGTATCGATACGAGTATTTTTGACCGATACTTACTTGGTACTCGATTCCAAAGTATCGATTCCAAAAGTACTTGGTATCGAAAGAAAATTATCGAGTATGTACTTGTATTTACTCGTATCGTTTCATCCCTACTTGTGGCCAAAATAGCATACAATTGACGAAGGCCAATAAATAAATAAATAAATAAATACAAAAATTCAAAAAAACGGGATACAATCCGAACATCCTAAATAATGAAACAAAATAATTAAACTTTCAACCAAATGTTATTAAATATGATTTGAACAATAGAAATAGAACAAAATGTCTTTCCATCTCCCTTCCCTTATAGATTAAACATAAATAGTAAGTGAATGCTTGATTTAATTTAAATAGATTGAATGAAATGAAAGATAATAAATAAAATAGGGGTGAGTGAGTGAGATGATCTCCCCCCCTTCTCCCTCGTATTGAATTTGAGAGTACAATTTTGATCAGGCAAATTGATCATGGTGGTGGTGGCGGTGATTCTTGGACAGAGAGAGAGAGAGAGCCCCTGAGGCTGGCTAATGGCCATAATCCGGATTGCAGGCATTAATCTCCGTTTGCATCAATTAGGGCGGGTAGCAAATTGAATCAGAGAGAGAGCGAGAGAGAGGCGCAAGGCCGCCGTTTGCTTTAATTATTTTCAAATAAATCCTCTAATAATATACAGAGTAATGAATTTGTGCTATAAATACATGTATGGGTAATAAATACGAAAACAGCAACATTCATAATCAACTCACAAGCTCTTCATCATCGTCATCAAAACAATAATCAAAACTATTTTAACGTTAGAAATGAAAAAATCTGGTGTGACTGGCGCACAGCACACAACTTTCTCTTACCTTTGGTAATCGAAAGTTGTGTACTGTGCTTGTCACACCAGATTTTTCGTGTCGAAATATATATTTAGTTCCCGACAGTACGGTACATTTGAATTCAGATGTAAAATTTATAAGTATGGGAAAATATTTATATTTTGTTACCATGGCAACCATTTCTCCTATCTTCCCTATGAAATACAAGAGTAAAGTGGTCTTCAGAAGATTTCAATTGCAAAATGAGAATATACATTTTAAAGAGCATCTAAAAAATAATTGATTTTTGAATTAAAAAAAAAAATCGTTGGAGCAAATTTTGAGAAAATCGAAAAAAACTGAAAAAGTACATCAGTAAAGTACTAGTACTCTTTGGCCGATTTTGATTAAAAGGTTATTTTTCCGGTCTCGGGGGATGTTTAACTTAAATATAAAATTTCAACCCCGTAGCTCAATTTCTTCATGCTTAAAATTGAACACACACCCACCCACACACAGACAGACCATGTCGCGAAAACCACTTTTTTGGATTCAGGGGACCTCAAAACGTGAAGATCCATCAAAATCTCGACATCGAATTTTTAACATGAATCCAATACTTTCTCTCTATATATATATTACATATATACATAGGTAAGAGAAAGTAATAAATTAACATCGGGCGGGAAAAGGAAGTGAAATTAAACAATCACAGAGTTCTTAAATCTTTTTTTTTTGTTCCTATCCTCTTAGAAATTATAAAATCAAACTTCAAAAATAAAGAAATTTTTTTTTTTTTTAACACTCGCACTTTTTTCTCTCTCATACAGTCTTTTTTGGCAACTTAGGGCCGGTTTTTTTCATGTTTGGGTAGTTAGTGAAGTCTCTGTTAAATTGCTTTTTTTGTAGTGCAGAAACCCTCTTCATTTTTATTCTTATAATCAAATATACGACATCCAGGGCCGCAGACAGGGGGGGGGGGGCAAAGGGGGATATATCCCCGGGGCCCGGGCCCTCCGAGGGGGCCTGGGCCCTTTGCGCTCCATCCTTAAAATTCTAATAAAAAATAATTTCCATGGTTAAATTTCAATAAAAAAAATCATTTTCTTGAAAATTTTTCCTGAAGGGGCCCGGGCCCTTTAAGCGCTAAAAAATTTCAATAAAAATAATAATTTTCTTGAAATTTTTTCCTGAAGGGCCCGGGCCCTCTAAGCGCTTAAAATTTCAATAAAAAAAATCATTTTCCTGAAAATTTTTCCTGAAGGGGCCCGGGCCCTTTAAGCTCAAATCTTGAAATAGCTCAAATCTTAAAATTTCAATAAAAAAAAAATCATTTTTTTGAAATTTTTTCCTGAAGGGGCCCGGGCCTTTTAAGCTCAAAGCAAGTTTGATAATATTTTTCCCGTCTCAGGATAGCTAATAACGCAGATTTCAGTCTCTATTTTTCAAAAAAATTTCCATACCCCCAGACCCCCCGGAAGTCCACTGTCAAGGTCTGGCCGGAATAAATTATGGTAACCCTATGTTTAGGAAATTTTGAAATAACTTTTTTATTTAAATAAATATTGTAAGCTATGTATAACTGTTTCAAAAACTGTGTAAAAAATTGTTGGCACAATAGCTTTTTACATACTAAAAAAAGTAAGAGTGGGGGGGGGGCGTATTATTATGTAGCCCCGGGGCCCGTCAAGTCTGTCTGCGGCCCTGACGACATCCCATCATTTTATTTAAAAAAGAAGTAGATATATTTGTTATTTTTATTTTGATTCAACTTCTTATAACAATAAAGTGATGAGATGTGATATATTTTACAATATGCAAAAGGTTAGGTCCACTGGTATCTGAGGCAGCCATTTGCTTTCATTTTGCATTAGCCAGCCTTGGAGTATATGTATATATGTTGAATTTTTTGCCAAGGTCTCTGTTAAATTAGTTGAAGCCAAAAGCTCTGGGTACAATTTAGCAAAGGGGTGATATTAGGAACACAAGCATGGCACCAGCATCCTAACTTCACGTATAAAAATAACAGAAGCATTCTTCATTCTATCCCTTTGTTTTTTTTGTTATTATTCATTTTATCCTAGTCAGGATTATATTTCTAGGATATTTGACAAGGTGTTGAAGATGATTATTTGAATATATTCTAATATCCAAGTTGAAACTATGTTCGAGGGTTGGCCAACTCCCTCTGGCGAAACGAAGCTAACTTCAGCTTCAACTAAAGCATTTCAATTTTTAAATTTTATTTAAAAAAATAATTTTTTTAAAATTAATTATTTTAAGCACGTCTATCTCGTGCGAATGATAGCAAAAGACTGTTGAATTTCAATTTTTATATGTTATGTCTTTATTTAGTAGCTAACTTCAAAAAACCCTTAATACTGAAGAGAGTTTATTCCCTGGAAGAGGGTTTCTGCATTGCACACTACCCATAGGTCAACTTTCTACCCAAACATGAAAAAACCGGCCCTTAAATTGCACGTCTTTTTTCTTAGTCTTGTTTTTTTGGTTCATTGAAGAAGAAAGAACTAAGAAAGAGTAATTTAGTAAATTATAAAAAAAATAAATGATTAGAATGAGAATGGAAATGAAAGTTTTTTTGAAGTTTGTGGTTGATATCATCATTATATTATGGTAGTGGCAATGGTTGGTATGAGCGTATGAATGATTAAATGAGTGTGAAAATGTGAAAGATGAATTAGTAAAAGTTAGAGTAAAGTTGAATTGTGGATAAAAGAAGTTGAAGTCATAGAAGAAGATCTTAAGTCATAGAAAGAAGACGTTTAGTCATAAAAGAAGACGGTAAGCCCTAAAAAACTTTGGAGGGTTCTGGAGCTATGCCCCAGTGAGGGGTCTGGTGGGCGAAGCCCCCGAGGGGGTCTGGTGGGCGAAGCCCCCAGTGGGGGGTCTGGTGGGCGAAGCCCCTCAGCTAGCTTACAAGTGTGGGCGATGCACAGCGAGCGCTTGTAAGCTAGTCTTATTTTACTATAATTCTACCATCTTTAGTAAAATAAGATACAGTGCTGCCATCTACGATCAATATATTAAGATTGTTAATAAATACAATAGTCAGTTTGTATCATAGATGACGTATTAACGTCGAAATGCAAATAAAATTCGTTTGAAACTTAACCTTGTGGTATTTATTTATCTATAATTAGATGATAATTAAATTAAATTCACCAAATAATTTTACTTTCTCTTACCTATGTATATATGTAATATATATAGGCCCTATAGAGAGAAAGTATTGGATTCATGTCAAAAATTCGATGTCGAGATTTTGATGGATCTTCACGTTTTGATGTCCCCTGAATCCAAAAAAGTGGTTTTCGCGACATGGTCTGTCTGTGGGTGTGTGTGTGTGTGGGTGTGTGTGTTCAATTTTAAGCATGAAGGAATTGAGCTAGGAAGATGAAATTTTATATTTAAGTTAAATACCACCCGGGACCGGAAAAATAAGCTTTTAATCAAAATGGGCCAAAAAGTACTAGTACTTTACTGATGTACTTTTTCAGTTTTTTTCGATTTTCTCAAATTCGCTCTAACGATTTTGATTAAAATTCAAAAATCAATTATTTTTTAGATGCTCTTCAAATGTATATTCTCGATTTGCCCTCAAAATTGTTTGAAGCACACCCTTTACTCTTGTATTTCATAGGGAAGATAGGATAAATGGTTGCCATGGTAACAAAATATAAATATTTTCCCATGTTTATAATTTTGACATCTTAAATTTCTAATATATTGGCGGAAACTAAATATATTTCGACACAAAAAATCTGGTGTGACAAGCACAGAACACAACTTTCGATTACCGAAGGTAAGAGAAAGTTGTGTGCTGTGCGACAGTCACACCAGATTTTTTTATATACCCTCGTATAATGGTAGTGGCAATGGTTGGTATGAGCGTATGAATGATTAAAAGAGTGTGAAAATGTGAACGATGAATTAGTAAAAGTTAGAGTAAAGTTGAATTGTGGATAAAGAAGTTGAAGTCATAGAAGAAGATCTTAAGTCATAAAAAAAGACGTTAAATCATAAAGAAGAAGTTTAGTCATAAAAGACGTTAAGTCCTAAAAAACTACGGGGGTTCTGGAGCTATGCCCCTGGTGAGGGGTCTGGTGGGCGAAGCCCCCAAGTGAGGGTCTGGTGGGCGAAGCCCCCAGCTAGCTTACATGTGGGCGATGCACAGTGAGCCTGTAAGCTCAGTCTTATTTTACTATAATTTTACCATCTTTAGTAAAATAAGATACAGTGCTGCCATCTACGACCAATATATTAATACAATAGTCAGTTTGTGTCATAGATGACGTATTAACGTCAGAAATGCAAATAAAATTCGTTTGAAACTTAACCTTGTGGTATTTATTTAACTATAATAAGGTGATAATTTAATTAGGAATTCACAAAATAATTTTTGGAGTATATATTCATATAAAATTTAATTGAAATTTTAAACATTCTTTTTCTTTCATGAGTTGCTGACAGACTTCAAAGGAAGAAAAAGAAAGAAAGAGAGGGAGGGGAGGGGTAGACTCTGTTCTCTTTCTCTTTCAATATATATAAGAGTCATATATTTTTGGACAGCCATAAATCATAAAAATTATTATTGCTCTGCTGGGGCGATAGAATGAAATTGGAAATACTATTGGTGGCGGTTGCACCTATGATTTCTCACTGTTTGGGAAAGAGAGAGAGAGAGTGGGTCTTGCCTCTCCTTCTTCCTTCTTTCTTTCTTTTCCCCCCTTTTTTTATAGCCCTATCCACCCACCATAGTAAATTTCTATAAACGTAAAAACCTCGACGACGCACGCAATAACATCAAGACGCGAAGTCTCTCGCTTGTTATTATTGTTTCTTCCCTTTAAAGTCAAAGAATATAACAACTATATTATATGACTCATTGACATTCGAACATGGAATAAATATTCTTTTATTTTATTCTATTTCAATATCGACATGAGAAGAAAATCGAAAAACAAAATGGTTTTATTATTTAAAGAAATCAAATAAAATCATCTTTTGTTGCTGCTACATACAAAAAAAAAAAAACAAGAATGATTTTTTGCTCTAATTAAGGTGTGCCTCTCGGGGTGCTAATTTTGGGAGATTGCGGCCACAATTTTGAAGCTATCGAAATTAAATTTTTTTTTTATTAATTGAAAGCTATTTTAAAATGTCTACAACTTATAGAAGCCCTTTTTTTTTTAATTTTTCGAAAAAATGAATTTTTTTTTAAAAATTGAAACTTTATTTTGATCGACCCTAAATTTTTCGTTTCTCTATCAGCATATGTAACAAAGCCGTGACGTCAAGGGCTGCAATGACGCCACAAGTTATGAAGTCACAATCCGTGACGACTAAAATAGGATAATAATAATAATAATAATAGTTTATTTATTCATAATTTACCAAATTTTAATTGCAATTGCGCTCCTGGCGCTGTAATATAACAATTCATTTGCGGCTTCAGACATTAGTCTTTTTATCAATAGCGTTGTCTTTTCCAGTTCCTTAGTTTTATGTACGATTGTATTTATTTTTCCTTCCCCAGAAAAATTTAAAAAAAACTCAGGTCTCTTTTCAATAAAATTAAAATGAAATAAAAAGTAAAAGAAACAAAACATAAAATACCATTCGATGGCTTTTATTTGGGTCCGTCTTGGTAGGGTCCCACATCCGATAGAGTTAAGGTCACAGATCAGGGTTAGATGTCACGTCCGGTATAATTGATTTATAAAGGGGTTCTCATGCGTTGAGCATCTCACCTTAGACTAAAATAGGAAAGTTGAAATTTAATATATAAGACGAATTATAAAAAAATAAATTGTGAGATTTAATCATTCAATTTTAAATTGATAAAATATCACAACGTTTTTGAAAGGTAAAAAAAATAATTTGGCAATTTTATTTGAAAAAAAATATTTTAAAAATAGAATAAAAAGGTATAAATAATGATGGCTGGCGATGTCTTCTGAAGGGATGGGATGTTTCTGATTTTATTTTAAAATTTTTCAAATTAAATTTCACTAATCTTTTTTCTCTATAATTTTATATATAAAAATAAATT
>JAKCPI010005958.1:0-11976 GCA_023213315.1 Euborellia annulipes
TTGCCAGGACAAAGATGAAGATCTGAAACAAAATAAAAATAATTAATTATCTATTCATTTAAACATATCAATATCTATCTATATCTAATAAGAGGTCCCAAACTTCTTTGACCCGTAGACCTCTTGCAATGTTTTTCAGTTTTGATTTTAGCATAATATCTTTTTTAAATTTTTCCTTTAATTCTAACTTCAAAAAGTATAAAGTACCCAAAATAAAAACGGATAAATCCCGAACAAGGAACCAATCCAAGTTCGAAGTCGGGGCAAAAGAAAAAGTATATAACTAAAACAAAATGTTTATATTGTTATATCTTATGAAATAAAAACTCATTTATTATTATTATTTTCAGTTTTGACCCCCTGCTTAGCTAGCTTTTATGAAAATTCATCAACTTTAAATGTCTAACTGTAGTGAGTGAGGTGTAGAAGAAAATAAATAAATAAAAAACACATATTAAATTTTATATATATATATTAATGAAACTGAAATTTAGTTACCGCTTTTTAGTGTGAGGGATGAACATGGGGCTTTGATAATAAATTTTCAATATTTGGTTTAATTTTGGTAAGGTTTAATCTTAAATGTCCACGGTTAATATTACATAGCCGAGGTAAAATTATGAAAAATAAATCAGATTGCTCCAGGGGAATGTCTAACTTAAATATACAATTTCAGCCTCATAGCTCAATTCCTTCATGCTTAAAATGGAACACAGAAAGACACACAGGCACACAGACAGACCATGTTGGATTCAGGGGACCTAAAAACGTGTATAATAAATTTAATATTAATAAAATAAAAAATTTAATGGGTCTAACTGCTGGTGGGAAAACTCGTCCCTCTTTGTTTGATTTGACTGTATCCCACCCCGAGGAAATAACATCTTTAATATTCTATACCAGGGGTGGCCAAACTCCGACTCGCGAGCTGTGAATTGCGTCATGTGCGACCAGTCACACCAAATAACCCCCTCCAACTCGAAAAACCTCTGAAACCGCCCTTGCATCTAACTCCACTGACCTGGAATTTGTGTGATTTGGCTGAGAATATATTTAACTATCAACTTTATATGTTTATAATATATTAATTTTCACTTACTTTAATTGAAATAAAATAAGTCTCTTTCTAAATTTGGATTTTTTGATGTTTTGACTCTCCAAAAGTTCGGTGAAAAGTTTTCATTTGTAGTTGCTAGCCAAGAGCTAATTGGCATCTAGGTGTTGTTAACTCGCGTGCATATTTCTGCGCGTGGCTAACTTCGACTTGAGCCAGGTAAGAGATGGAGATCTGAAAAACAATAAAAATAATTAATTATAAAATATTCATATTAAATTAACTTCTTGATAGAATTCGTCTGAATCAGTATTTAAATATTCTTTTTATTCTTTTATCTGAATATTGAATGAATATGTACATTTTTTATTGAATCCAAATAGTAAAGTTTATTTACTTACTACTATATATGAAGACCTGAAGTATATTTTGAACTAAATGCTATGGTCCAAGTTCCAAACCTGTGTGTAGTAGTTCAGATTATTGCCATCAAAATACTTGAACTGAATGTCCCCTGCACATAAAAAAAAAAAAATCTTTATATCAAAACTTTGAAAAAGGCACTTAGATCATAATTTACTTCAGGTCTTCATATAGCTAATTGCGATGATTTAATTTAACTTTGGAAAAAATGCTATTTTCTAAAAAGATAAAATTACTCACCAAATGGCAAATGCAGCAGGCAACATTGAGTAAGCATATCGTTGTGACAAAGAACATTCTGATCAAGTTCTGAAATAAGAGAAAAAAAGTAATTAATATAGAGATACAATAGAATAATCATTTATAATTAAAATAAAATATAAATATTACTTTAATATCAATGCGAGACAAATTTTATTAAATTTATAATATAGGGTCCATATTTTAATGTAAAATTTAAAAATTCTATTCAATAGGGATAAAATAAAGAGATGAAATAGTTAATTACCTGAGTTACTGTATATATAGAGCGAGTCAAAGTTGAAAGCTGGCTGTATAAATTAAATGATAAGAGAAGAAAAGCAATTGCCCAATGAAAAGTCCAGTGTGTTTTGTATACATATATATAGATGTGATAAATGTCTTGTTTCCTTTGCGAGTCTTATTAATCAAATCAGTAGTAATTTCTAAAATTAAAAAGAAAAAATAGATTAATACAAATTAACATAAATCTAAAAGATAAAATTTCAATTTAAAAAAATATATTACCTAATATTTATAAATGTATAGAGCTTTATTAGATGTTTTGTTGTTGTCTTCATAAGAGTTTGAAATCTTATCTGTGTTGTCTTTCATTTTAATATTCATATTGCTATCTAAAATTAAAAAGAAAAATATTAAATTAAATTATTTTATAATTAACATGCATTTATTATTTATTTAGGATCAATAAAGTTGATAATAAAATGACAATTTGTGAAGTGGCTGTTGTATTTTAACAATATGTTGGTGCAGGCAGCAAGGAAAATGCCTCCTTATCTAACTAAAGCCAAAACTGTCTCAACTACTCTTGGGTTTCATTTCCTAGAGGCTTATTTCCTGGCTGCCTGCTCCATCACATATTCTTGATAATAAAATATGAGATAATTAGTTCACTCTACCCAAAATTCCCTCATCTAAATGATAAGTTATAAATGTATATATACACTACCCAAGAAATTAACACACCTATAGATAAAATAAGTAATAAAAATAAAAAAAAATTTATGAAATTCCGAATATATTATTTTGATCTGTGAAGATAAAATAAAATAAAATTACCTAATACAATAGAATAATCATTTATAATTAAAATAAAATATTATATTATTTTGATATCCATACGAGACAAATTTTAATAAGGAAAAATGTATAATATAGGGCCGGTATTTTAATGTAAAATTTAAAAATTCTATTCAATTGGGATGAAATAAAGAGGTAAAATATTTAATTACCTGAAGTACTGTATATATACAGCGAGTCAAAGTTGAAAGCTGGCTGTATAAATTAAATGATATGAGAAGAAAAGGAATTGGCCAATGTAAAGTCCGGTGTGATTTGTATATATATAAAGATATAGATGCCATAAATGTCTTGTTTCCTTTCGGAGTCTCAATCAAATCAGTAGTCATTTCTAAAATTAAAAAGAAAAAAATAGATTAATACAAATTATTATTAACTGACATAAATCTAAAAAATAAAGTTCTAGTTTTAAAAAATATTTTTTCTAATATTCATAAATGTATAGACCTATGTATTTATTAAATGTTTTGTTGTTGACTTGTTAAGAGTTTGAAATCTGATCTGTCTCTTTCATATTAATATTCATTTTGCTATATCTAAAATTAATTCAACTACTCTTGGGTTTCATAACGTAGAGGCTTATTTCCTGGCTGCCTGCTCCATCACATATTGTTTATAATAAAATATGAGATAATTAGTTTGCTCTACCCAAAATTTCCTCATCTGATAAGTTATAAATGTATATATACACTGCCCAAGAAATTAACACATCTATAGATAAAATAAGTCATAAAAGTAAGAAAAATTTATGAAATTCTGAATATATTATTTTGATTTGTAAAGATAAAATAAAATAAAATTACCTAATATATATATGATGATTTCCATTCAAAGGCAAAAAACATAATTGGATCTTCCATTGATTTTATTTAAATTTCTATTGCCATCCTCTGTAACTTTTTTGTTTTTCTTATTTTCATTACACACCCAAACAAACATCAATTATATATATACATTGGAATATTCTGATGATGTTTTGTTTTTCCTCTTCAGATTATCAAATCTTTGGAAATCACACCTGAAATTAATATGAAATGAAAATATTATATATACCGTAAGTAATAAATACTAAGCATGCATTTAAATAACAAAAAAAAATTGACAGCTAGATAATTTCATGGCAAGTTATAAAATTGTGATAAATTATTTGAGTTTTAAACGAATGAGAATGAATTCATTAAAAAAATAATATTATATTATAATCATAATATGTAATATTATCTTTTTGGGCTGTTAATTATCTTAATAAATTCGAAATTTAAAAAATTGCAATGAAAATAAAATTAAATTCAGAAATTTTGACCGAGTTGAACAAAATAATGAATGGATCATATAAAATAAATAATTTATTAAATATTAAATTAAAAATAATTTGAATAGGAAGAGTTTAAAAGAATAATTAATAAAAATTTGGTGAGAATAATAAATCATTGACAGACAAAGAAACCTGTTTACACACGAGTTTAGCCTAAATATATTATTTCAAATAATGAATTCGTATTAATTCTGAACAAATTAAGTAAATATAAATGAATCACTCACCTTGAAAAGTGTAAATAATTGAGATGAAATATAAAAAAAAAATTCGACGTTGTATAATTAGACTGGCACGAGCTGTCAGGGAAGCAGGGAATAAACGGGAAGGGACATCACGTAGTAAAAAAATGGAGTGTTTAAAAAGGCCGATACAGCGACCCCTTTTGGGGGTGTAATATTACTAATATTTTGGCGCCAAATTTAAATATAAAACTAAAAGGTTTTTCGCCAGGAAATATGGGTTTTCTCCCGAATAAATAAAGCCATTTCTCTAATCGTTTCTCACCCAAGGTAATCTTAATGGTTCTCGCCCAAATGAATTAAATTTTTATTGAATGGTTTTTCTCCAGGATAAATAAAAAGTATAATGGTTTTTTCCAGCATAAATAAAAAACATAAAAGTTCCAAGTTAACTTATATATTTATAATTAAAACATATAAGCTTACAATATATTTGTTAACAAATAATAAAAACATAATAATAATTACAAAATAGTTTTTCCAGTCAACTTCCAATAAAATGCATAGAGTTTCAAGCAAATATACATATTTATTAAATTTAAAATTATGATGAAGAAAGTAAACATTATTTTTGTGCTGAACAAATTCAATTCAAAAAAATATAAATATATGTTAACATATAAAAAAAAACACATGATAATTTAACAAAAGACAAAATATTTTTTTTATATATTTGTAACCGATTTAGGACTAGAGTCGACAAAAAAGTCAAAATTTGGACCAATATATATATATATCTACAGTATATATAGTCTATAGTTATGAAAAAGAATTTGAAAAAAAATAAGGCATGATGTCATATCAACCAGTATTGGGATATAATTCAGATTTAAAATTAAGTGAAAGCATTTGTAAATGAGCATAATTATGAACTTTACAAAGACTTTTCAATGTCAAGGGAAATAGGGCAGCTATTACAGTAAAAATAGCCATGCTATTTTATTTATTTTCTCAATTCTCTGATCCTGGAAGCCCATTTTTGCAGCGCGGCATCTTTACTTCAGGATAATGCTGCAAAAAACAAATTAATATTTTTATAAATGCCAAAACAGTGAATCAAAGGAAAAATTTCTATTTCATTAAATTAAATTATAAAAATTACAATATATTAAAAATATATTTAAAAAAAATATATATTGTTTAATATTATTAGGATTGAAATAAAAAACCAACCTGATTTTGGATTTTTGAAGAATTTCGATCGAGGTTACTTCTGGTCAGGGAGCACTTTTCACGTTTTTGACACTTTTTTACAAATGGCGGATATGGGTGTTGTTATTTGTCAGTTATTTGAGGCTTGGTGCCTAGTGCGCATGCTCCGGCGACCAAAGCAGGCGACACTAACCACATCTAGCGGGGGCGTAAAGCTCATTTGATCATTCTGAACATAGTAACCATATCTCTAAAAGCACTCCAAATTTTTCCATAGACTTGTCCCCCCCCCTGCAGGGAAGGCGAGCAGTCAAAGATGCGAAAAAGAGATGCGGCATTCAAACCAGAGAAGTGTCGCAGAATTCATCAAAACTTAATCTGAAAAAAGAAATTAAAATAATAATACTTCTCCTTTCTTTAAATTATTTTATGAATTAAAAAAAATTTTTTTATTTAAAATTCTATAAAACATCTAATATTTTTTTTTTTAAGTCAATATGGTTGATCTTCAGAATTGGAGTCAGATAACGTACGCTCCCTATTCCCTCTCCACTATCGGAAGCCAATTCCATAGTTCACCCATTTTTTTAAACGGAAAATAGGGAGTGGAATAATAAAATTAATTATTAATTTTCATCCCGAAATTCCTATAATTTTTTGAGTTATTAATTCTTAAAGTTACGATTTATCCCATAGGAAATGTATTGAGAAATATTTATGTATTCTTTTCATTTGTGTATTCCATGAATGTAAACAAATCCTCAAGCAGGCACTGAATTGGAATGGGATAATAATACTTTTCTTTTCATAATAAAGAAGAGCCCTCGGGGCTTGGCGTAGAGGTTAGCGTGCTAACCTCGTATACCCAAACGTCGCGGGTTCGGACCCCAGGCAGTCCGATGATTTTATTTAAGCCAAATGGATACCAAATGGCTTAAATAAGAATGCCTGGACCCCATATATGTAAATTAAATCAATAACGGTTATCGTAAATGTCTTATATGGCCTGAGTTGCCCAAAAGACAGTGTGAATGAGAAAAAAGTGTGAATGTTTAAAAAAAAAAAAATAATAATAAAGAAGAAAAGTTGAGGGTCCGCCGCAGGCTGGCCCGAGCCAGCTGGCCGGGGGCTCAGGGAGGCGAAGCTCCCCGGCTAGGCGCGAAGTCCGCCGAAGGCGGGCGTCGCGACTAGTCATTTTATAATTGTTTTAACCCATTTGTTTCAATATCATTTAATTTAAAAATTTATCTATTCGGAAAATTAATTCAATGTCTATAAGGAGAAGTAAATCCAGGGCCAGAACAAGGTGCTTTGTTAGGAGGGCTAAGCAAGGGCGGATACAAGGGGGGGGGGGGTAAAGGGGGTAATTACCCCCTGAGATTTGAGAAAAATATTTTTTTTGGGGAAAAATTGTGTTTTTAATATAAAATTTTAAAAATTAATACTCAAAAATTTGATTTGTATATAAATTCTGGTAAACAACTACAGAATGCACCTTTAAATTACCGATAATAAGACCAGTCACACCAGATTATCCCCTCCGAGAAACTCCTATGGATCCGCCACTGGGGCTGAGTTTATAGCCTATAACAAACTAATCTGAAGGATGCCATCCCCTGTTTATTTGTTAAATTTCCCTACAAATGCGTCGAGAGGAATGACTTTGTGATGTGATATCGATATGAGTGACGGATCCACAGAGCAAACGCCTGATCAATATAAATACGCAAGCTAAAATTAGGGGTTTTTTTTAATTATCATTAATTGATTAAATAAATCCAATCTTAATTATAGTATATAAACAAAAGCATCAAGTCATTTTGATGTAGGATTTAATTTCAATTTTATTGAATGAATTTGCATCTTTTCTTTTTTTTTCTTCTAAAATATTTAATTATAAAATTGATATATCATTGTTTTTTAATATAACTGAATATTTCTTATCTCGTAGCTTAATAATGATTAAAGAAAGAATTTTTTGATAAACATTTAGATTTATTGTCACGTTTTTTTTTCTCTTTATTTTCCGCTTGTCACGTGTTTCTTATCAAATAAATTGCATCTGGTGCATCTCTCATGCCCTGTGGCTGGTGGTGCATAATATAAACAATATTTATCTACTTTGTATTTATTTTAAGTACAATTTTTGAATCTCCATCAAAAAATCATTTTCTCCAAATGTTTGCAATCGAAGGTGTCTGCACCAGGGGCGGCTCTAGGATGAAAATATTGGGTAGGCAACTTTCCGGGATGTCAACATTTTTAATTAAAGTTATTGTTTTGTGAAATAAAAACGTTTACTTACACAGAAAAAGATGATATTTTTTTAACTAAAACAGTGGATATTAATTAAATAACTATTAAAATTGAACTCTGTTGTAGCTTATGCCAAAACCGACATTATTATTGGGTAGGCAGTTGCCTACCATGCCTACCCGCAAAAGCCGCCCCTGGTCTGCACCAGTTTATTATTTTCAGTAGGGGAGGCAGGAGGGGGCAAACTTAACAATAGGGGGGGGTGGACAATATACAAAGGCAATATGAACAAAGAAACAAAAAAAACATTGGGGGGGGGAGCATCCAGCATCCATTGTCGGAGGGTGCATGCCCCCCGCAGGGCCGTCACGGGTCTCCACCAATTAATATTTGCAAATCGGCTTAGGTTTGCAAATATTTTTTTACGGTTCTGATTAAAAATGACTCCGAGAAGATTTTGATATCTTGACTTGTCTAATCGCCCCAAAAATCTCAAAAAAAAACAAATTCCAGTTGGTATTGAAAAAAATTCGGCCATTTACTAACGAAATCTACCGAGATCAGAGTCACTGGTCACATTTACAATTTGTACCAGTGTATAAGGATCTCGGAGAATAAGGAGTCAGATTTATGCCCCGATTAAAAAAATCGTTTTTTTTCTTGGGTTCCTATATCTGAAACACACTTACTTTGCCATTGGCCAAATGGTTTTTCCAACGGCCATTTAATTAAGTTAAAAAAAAAAAATCTGGTGTGACTGGCGCACAGCACACAACTTTCTCTTACCTTCGGCAATCGAAAGTTGTGTTCTGTGCTTGTCACACCAGATTTTTTGTGTCGACATATATTTAGTTCCCGACAGTACGGAACATTTGAATTCAGATGTAAAATTTATAAGTATGGGAAAAGCCCTCGGGGCATGGCGTAGAGGTTAGCGTGCTAACCTCGTATACTAAACGTCGCGGGTTCGGACCCCAGGCAGTCCGATGATTTTATTTAAGCCAATTGGATACCAAATGACTTAAATAAGAATGCCTGGACCCCTATATGTATATTTATCAACAACGGTTATCGTCTAAAGTCTTAAATGGCCTGAGTTGCCGAAAAGACTGTGTGAATGTGTGTGTGAGTGTGAGTATGAATGAGAAAAAAGTGTGAATGTTTTTTAAAAAAAAAAAAAAAAGTATGGGAAAATATTTATATTTTGTTACCATGGCAACCATTTCTCCTATCTTCCCTATGAAATACAAGAGTAAAGTGGTCTTCAGAAGATTTCAATCGCAAAATGAGAATATACATTTTAAAGAACATCTAAAAAATAATTGATTTTTGAATTTAAAAAAAAATCGTTGGAGCAAATTTTGAGAAAATCGAAAAAAACTGAAAAAGTACATCAGTAAAGTACTAGTACTCTTTGGCCGATTTTGATTAAAAGCTTATTTTTCCGGTCCCGGAAGGTGTTTAAGTTAAATATAAAATTTCAACCTCGTAGCTCAATTCCTTCATCCTTAAAATTGAACACACACACACACACACACCCACCCACCCACCCACCCACACACAGACAGACCATGTTGCGAAAACCACTTTTTTGGATTCAGGGGACCTCAAAACGTGAAGATCCATCAAAATCTCGACATCGAATTTTTGACATGAATCCAATACTTTCTCTCTATATATATATTACATATATACATAGGTAAGAGAAAGTAAAAAAACTAACGAAATGCGTAGTATAAAATTTGGGTTTGAGACCACTGTATAGATTTTTCAACACTAGGAAAATGAAATGAATGTTAATAAAAATTAAGAAGAAATTCCGAAGAATGGAATATGGAGCTTCAAAAATTGGTTTAGCATAAGTGAGAAATCAAAAATATCAAAATTAATATGGAATAGACCAATTTTTACTTTCTCTTACCCTATATATGAAATATATAGAGAGAGAAAGTATTGCGATCATGTCAAACATTCGCTGTCGAGATTTTGATTGATATACATGTTTTGAGGTCCCCTGAGTCCAAAAAAGTGGGTCCCGCAAATGTGTGAAGTATCCATCGATTAGGCAACGAAGTTGTAAAACTTTCTCACGCACACTCCTTTTACAGATCTAACCAGAACCGTCGAGAGCCCCCCCGGGCCCAAGGTCTGTATCTTAATACAGACCCTCCCTCTCAAAAAAATTTAAATTTTAAACCAGGATATTTGCAGGAAAAAAAAATACTTTTAAATATTATTTTTTCCTAGTCATTGTAATCGAGTAGTTTATATACATTTTTATCTATTAATGTAATTAAAAAAGTATATATCCAGTGTGACTTATCAATTCTAAAAACAAATAAAATTGATTTGTAAATATACTGTAGTTTTATTATAATTTTTTAAATTGTGAAAAAGAATTTCGCAGTTTTTGCATCCGACTGCATTTTCGAAAAACTTAAAAAAATTAATGATAATTATGGTCCGATCGAAATAAGATTTTCAGCCGAAACCAAATTTCGTCCTCCTGGGCGCAACTAGGGGTGCCGGGGGGGGGGGCTGCCCCCCAGAAGGGTTATGCCCCCCCAGAAAGCTCCTTGCCTCAAGAACCCCCACCGGAGGACCGGAGGATAGCTAGTCCCATGCCCCCCCCCCCCCCCTCCCCAGCTAAATTCTCTAGTTACGCCCATGTTCGTCCTCCATCTTAGTTACGGCCGAAACAGAAACTTGTATTTCCTACATTTTACCTTTTTTTTTTTTTTTTTTTATAGAACACAACTTTTGAGTGTGCATCTCATCATATCTTTTCAAACTCAGTTTACGGACGGCCGAAAGTTTCGGCTGGTTTTTGGCCGAAACCGAAACTTCGGTCGGTTCTTAATGATAATTGAAAGTGATTTTATACAAATATTTCCAGTCACAGAAAAAATTTCTGTCAGAATTGAATTTGTAGTGAAAAGTTAAGTGAAATAGCTATGATAATAGTTCGCGGGACAATAAACACATTTCGGGATTTACTCTGGTTGGAAACCCAAGTCAGAACGTACAATTAATCTCAAACGGTTTGCAAATTACTTTGAACTAAAACATTATTAGGTGAGATTTAAAGAGAATAAAAAAAAAACATCAGCACAAGAAAACGTTACCTATCCAAGCAAAAAACAGTTGTGATATTTCCTTTAGGCTATTAATAAATAATATGCCGAAATTCCTCATTTAAAGTCAATTATTGTTTATCTAAGCGCCAAAACATGCAAATATTATATAATGATATAACGAGATATGATATAAGAGCCTTGGAGCGAGAGATTCGGGTTTAGTTGTGCAGCAACATGTCAGTGGCATTGACGATAGTTGCTATTACGTCGGGGGTCATTCTGACCCTCTACTTTCTCTTCAAATATTTCTTTCTCTATTTCAAACGACGGAATATCCCGTATTTACCTCCATCCTTTCCTTTTGGCAATTTCAAGGAGTCCATCACAGGGAAAATATCTTTCAGCGCCTCTTTAACGGAAATATACAATGATGGAGGTGACCTTCCTGCGTTCGGCGCCTTCCAGCTATTCAAGCCTTCTTTAATCGTCAAAGATCCCGAATTAATCAAACAAATTCTAGTGCGTGATTTCCAGTCATTTCTACAATCGCGGTTTCCATGTCGATCAGGAATTGGATCACATGTTGGGGAATTTGTTCTTTTTAGAAGACACCCCCGTGGAGGAATATGCGAATGAAACTCTCGCCGACGTTCACCTCAGGCAAAATGAAATATATGTTTGATAAGATGAAGAATTCCGTGGATTTGTTGGTTACAGAGCTGGAAGAGGTTGATGGGAGTGATTTAGAAGTGAAGGATTTATTCGCGCGTCTGCTAACTGATATTATCGCCTCTTGCGCCTTCGGAATCGAATGCAATTGCGTCAAAAACCCGGACGCTGAATTCCGGCAATGGGGACGCAAAGATTTTTGAGCCCTTCTTTCAAAGTCACCTTCGCGTTCACGGTGCTCTCCTTTTTCCGGAGTATTCAGAAAATTCTAAAAATTCGCATGTTTGATAAAAACGTGACGGAATATTTCACGCAGATGGTGAGAGACACTGTCAAGTACCGAGAGACTAACAACGTTAAAGCGTCTGATTTCATGCAGTTGTTGATCCAATTGAAAAACAACCAGAGTATCCGGGACGAGGATTTCGGAAAGACAGAGACGCCTAA
>JAKCPI010005959.1:0-12188 GCA_023213315.1 Euborellia annulipes
TTTTCCACTTCAACTTCACTTTGTCCCCATGACCTCCCGTGATTGGAACAAGCTCCCTGCCTCTATCTTCCCCAAAACCTACAATCTTCAGACTTTCAAGTCTAACCTCAACAGGCATCTTCTCAGTTCCCGCAGTTGAGTTTCCCTTTATGCTTCTCCTTTTGTTTTTATTTTCTTCCTGGCTGCATGTGACTATTGGTCATTATAGGTCTTCGGACCTTATGCACCCATTCCGAAAAAAAAAAAAAAAAAATATATCAAAACCGAAATGCTTAATTTGTAAATATCACTAAATCTATAAGTTTTAATGAAAAAAATGGTTATCATAAAATCTCAAAAGAATTAAATTTGGGGCCTTTCAGAGAGAATATTTGGGGGCCTATGCCGACTCGTGGCCTGGGACGGACCCCCCTCGGTACGCCTCTAAATCCAGGGGTGATCCAAGTTGTTTAAAAAACAGACTTGCACAAAGATAGTAGAGGCGATTTGAAGATAATTTGTGAAAAAAACTCAAAATTTTATGAGTTAGACCGGTCATGAACTTGACCGACGATTTATTATTTTACATCAACAAACTACCCCAAAGACATTTTCATTCCCTCAAATTTCCTATTATTATCCTGAAATTTTCAATTTTTCTTTTTGGTTAATTTATTTTTAAATATTCTGTTTTCTATCCATGGATTGGAGTTTTATAATAGATATATAAATAGACTAATCTGAAATTCAGAAATTGATTATATAATAAGATAAATAACTAATAAATGGCGCTATGATTAATTTAACATTCTCTCTCACGTGTCTCATATGCTAATCTTATTTATTTAACCTTGAAACTTTAATCGATCGAATCAAAATCGAGTTCTACTAATAGAAGTACGATAATTATTGTAATAAAATATACACTAGATGCACCACCTAGCTAATGATTTCCCATCCCTTAACACCCATTTCACTAATTTCTCCTCGGAGTACCGGTATATTTTCCTGTAATCCCGAGAAGTTTCTCTTTAAGAATATAAAATTTCATTTCAAAATTCCAAAGGGAAGTCGCCTAAATAGAGTGTGTCAGACAGACAGACAGACGGACATTAGCGAATTATATATATAGACTAGCCGCGCCGCCCGCCTGCGGCGGACTCCCGCCTTTCTTGATTATGAGAAAATGGTTAACTTCCAGTCAAGGGCGGATCCAGAGGTGTTTCTCGGGAGGGGGAGGGGGATTTGGTGTGACTGGTCGCACAGTACACAATTTTTTTTTAATAGTCAGACTATAAATACAAATCAAATTTTTAAGTATTAATTTTTAAAATTTTACATTAAAAATAAATTTTTTTTCGAAAAAAAAGTATTTTTTTTTAAATCTCGGGAGGAGTGGGTAATTACCCCCTTTCCCCCTTGTATCCGCCCTTGCTTCCAGTTAGAATTATGATATGCTTAAAGAGGACTTTCTTTGGTTTTCTTTGAAAATTATTTTCATCTTGAAATTCCTATAACTTTTTGAGTTATTAATTCCTAAATTTACGATTTCTCTCATAGGAAATGTATAGAGAAATATTTATGTATTCTTTGCATTTGTGTATTCTATGAATGTAAACAAATCCTCAAGCAAGCACTGGATTGGAATAGTATTGCTGAGGGGGGTCCAGGGGGGGAAATCCCCCGACTAGGCCCCGCGTCTAGTTTGAATTAATAAAAACGACAACTCTATTTTTACTTTCTCGTACCCTATATATGAAATATATAGAGAGAGAAAGTATTGCGATCATTTTGTATAGAAAATTTGAATAAGCTCTTTGAAGGCTGAAGATGGCAGGGTTGATTACGGCCGAAACGTTCCAATAAAGAGTGCTTAATTACTAAATAGAGGCTCACAGTAGCGAGGCCAGGATTTCTGCTTGGGGGGGGGGGCAAAAGTTTTATGAACATCCGGGGGGGAGACACCCCCCTTCTCCAAGGAACTTAAAGTGGACAAATTTTAAAGAGAAATAAAAACAAATAAAATAAAATTTTTTTTTCTTGAAATAAAAAATAATTTTAATACATACCCCCTTGGGCCCCCTGAATACTGGAGGCTCAATTAATTGGCTGCATCCTCTTCCCTATTCAAGATACCAGCTACGGTCTCCTTCCACTATTCAATTTATTCCTTACGATTTAATTTAAAATTTTAATGAATGGTAGAAAAAAAAGTTGTTTTGTTACCTTGACGATTGCTCAGGCTCGATCATTCGCGCTTTGCTTAAAGAGAGAAACCTGATGATAATAAAAATCACAAAAGAAAGAAAAAAAAAGACTGATTTTCATCATATCTTCTAAAGTTCCACTCCAATTATTTTCACTCCCTCTGGGAATTATTTTTATATATTTAAAAAAAAGCATCAGCTTACTTTCAAAAAGTGAATTGACTTTCTTTGAATGAAAGTCATTATACTACTTGTTGTATAATGGCTGGATTAGGCTATATTTTATTATAACATTTCGTAAAATCACTTATATAGATGAATTTACATAAACACTTCCTTTATTAACAGACTAATTGCTTAAGAGTAGGAATGTAATTGATGTGTTTAACCATTCGATAAATTCTAACAATCCCATATTAAATAGTGGAATTATTTGCATACCTTTTTTTTACTTTCTCTTACCTATGTATATATGTAATATATATATAGAGAGAAAGTATTGGATTCATGTCAAAAAAATTCGATGTCGAGATTTTGATGGATCTTCACGTTTTGAGGTCCCCTGAATCCAAAAAAGTGGTTTTCGCGACATGGTCTGTCTGTGGGTGTGTGGGTGGGTGTGTGTGTGGGTGGGTGTGTGTGTGTGTGTTCAATTTTAAGCATGAAGGAATTGAGCTATGAGGTTGAAATTTTATATTTAAGTTAAACACCCCCGGGACCGGAAAAATAAGCTTTTAATCAAAATCGGCCAAAGAGTACTAGTACTTTACTGATGTACTTTTTCAGTTTTTTTTTGATTTTCTCAAAATTTGCTCCAACGATTTTTTTTTAAATTCAAAAATCAATTATTTTTTAGATTCTCTTGAAAATGTATATTCTCATTTTGCAATTGAAATCTTCTGAAGACCACTTTACTCTTGTATTTCATAGGGAAGGATAGGAGAAATGGTTGCCATGGTAACAAAATATAAATATTTTCCCATACTTATAAATTTTACATCTTGAATTCAATTGTACCCTACTGTCGGAAACTAAATACATAGTCGACACGAAAAATCTGGTGTGACAAGCACAGTACACAACTTTCGATTACCGAAGGTAAGAGAAAGTTGTGTGCTGTGCGCCAGTCACACCAGATTTTTATATAATATAATTTGTTTTTTGTTCATTTAGTTTGGAAATATATTCAAAAAAGCCTATACTTTGTAGTTTTTACCTATATTTATAATATTATTTAGAGAGGAAGTATTGTAATCGTATCAAAAATTCCCTGTCTAAATACCCGTGAATAATAAATATTCCCCATAATTATACCTCTTTAGACAGAGGAGTTATTCAAGTCGATAAAATTGCCCACCTAACCTGCCACTATAGACACATGATTTGTAAGACGTTGTCACGTCAAAAAAAAAACACGTTTTACTTTAATAGTTCGTTCCGTTTATTTTGGCTGATCTTATGATGAAGGTTTTTATTAAAAAGCGGGGTACAGTAACTATGAATATTTTTTATTTTTTTTTGATTAAATTCAAGCCCGATCTGACGTTTCGGTTACACATGGGATCATTTTCAGAGCGAATTTTAATATGAGTTTGGCAATTTGATAATATTAATACTATACTCAGTGGCGTCTATAGAAATTTTTTTCGAGCGGGGCCTATTAAAAAAAATCAACAATTTTAAAATATTTCTTTTTCTGACATCTGAAAAAGTTTATTTTTTATTATAAATTTAAATATGCAAAAAAAAATTAAATATTTTTAAATAATTTTTTCTGCGAAATTTTTTTTTTTTTTGCGGGAAATATAAAATATTTTACCTTTTTTTTTAGAGACAGAAAAATTTTTTCGTCCGGGGAACATTCCCTCTTTTGCGGAACCAAAATTTTCGTGCTACGGGGCCGAGCAAACATTTCGGGGAGGGGGGTGGGTGGGGTGGGGCCGAGACCCCTCTATTGTCTCTATATTCCTATATATGTATATGCATTTGGAAAATTTCGGGGTGGGGGGCGGGCCCCCTTGGCACCCCCTCTTATATACGCCCCTAAACAAATTCTTTTTCACTCATTCTCTATTCGTTGCATACATAACTGTTATAAATAAATAAAAAAATAAATAAATTTATCACGACCTGCTTAGAGGCACCAGTCCTCGGTGGCTAGGTCCAACAAACACAATATAAATTCAAATACAATAACTTCAAATAAAACAAAAGGAAAAAAAAATTAAAAAAAAAATCTCCTAATTTGTGTATTATTCAATAATCGTGTATTGACTACGTATACCATTTCTCCCAAAATATTAATCTTGCCAAAAGATCAATAATAACTCTAAGAGCTTTTATATAGGCCTAGTGATATGGCCCAACTCTGGCCTGGCTTTAAGGTGCGCGTCTCGAGGTGCTAATTTTGGGAGATTGCGGCCACAATTTTGAAGCTATCGACCTCAATGCTTTTTTAAATTAAAGCTATTTAAAATATCTACAACTTATAGAAGCCCTTTTTTTGATTTTCGAAAAAATAAAATTTTTTTTAGATTAATCGCATTAAATAAAAGATATTTTAAAAAATCCGCTCTATAACTTATAGATAAATAAATTAGTAATCATTGTGTTAAAAAAATAATTAATTTTCTACCCTTAATTAATTAGCTGGAATCTTTCAAATGAAATGGAATAAATCCCTTGAATTCCTATGGGGAAAACTAACGCCATCTCTTGCCGCGTCGAGTAACTCGGTAGTCAATCGTCTTCTAACGGCTTTTCGAGACGCGCACCTTAACCATTAAAAGAAACTATCGCTATTTGGTTCATTTTATAATTTATAATTTTTTTTTCATTTCTTCTATTGATTTTCACTTTCTTTTTTCAATTTTTATTGTCAATTTCAAATAAATAAATTTAATAAAAAAAAACGCAATAAATTTTTTTTCTTTACATTTTATTATAAAAAAAAAAAAACAACATACACATATTGGGATCTATGGGAGAGGCGTGGCTTCACCTGGTGGCAAAAAATGAACTAGCCATTGTAGGATTGAATGGCTGAGCTGATACGCAAGTACTCGTGTTTTATGAGACAAAAAGTTTAATTAAAAATAAAAAATGGGTGTGACGGTACAGGAAATTTGTAGGTTTTCTTCTGCCACACTTACTAATAGAAATTTTATTTGTGGAGACAATATTATTGATCCTGGTGATGTTTTAAAGTGAGTAATAGTAATGACAGTTTCAATGACAGACCAAATTCTTGCTTTCTGTTTACAAACAACAAGTTTACGAGAAGAATTTCATGCAGTGGGGTCATTGGGGGGAGGGGGAGGCATTTGCCCCCCCCCCCCAAGGGCTCTGATTTTTATAAAATTTTATATTATTCAAAATAAAATGCTCCAAAATACATCTAGGAGTATACAAACTGTACAAATTTTATAATAATAATAACAAAAAAATGTGTTTGGAGTGCACCACATAAATCAGCTCTTGAAAAAAATACGATATGAGACGCCTTTGCTCGAGCACAATTGTTTTAGAGAAAAACAAGAAAAAGATAGAGGCAAAAATTAAAAAGAAGGCTTCTAAATCTGATAGATTGATTCTTCTACAATAAAATTATTTATAATTTTCACTATACTGTCTTTTTTTGGAAAATAATGAAATCGAACTGTTTCATGCTTAGATGCATGACTTTTACACCCATAAACACAAAGTAGATACACATTGCTTTTTATTTTTATAAGGAGAAAATTTCATATTTGTGAATATATTAGTGTATGTATGTATTATTTATTAATCTAACAATAATGTTTACTCGTGGGTTATAACTTTTTTTTTTAAATAATACAATTATATCAGATGTTTAAATGTAAAATCTTGTCCCTTATATCACGTTAAACACATGAAGGTTTATCCTACAATCGCTAGTTCGAATTTAAGCCACCAGGTAGAGTATTCAAATGCTAAAGATCCCAATACACATAATTAATTATTGAATATTTGAATTTGTTTTACAAAAAAATTATACAGACCTATAGTAAGTCAGTAGCGTAACAAAGAGAAAGGAGGGGGATATCAATGAAAGTAGATTACTCATTTCTTTGCATTATTTCTCTCAATGATTTCGAAATACAAAAGCGTCGTGAGAATATTCCATTTTTAGACATAGTTGATTTCGGGAACCGCGAAAAAATTTTGATATACCATTAAGAGCCTCTGGTTTCTACATTTATCTCCATTAAGGCGGCTATACAAGTAAATGCAAACTGGACAAGCATGCATGTGCATTCCCTTGCGCAAATTCCCTTCGTCACCACTTAGCACAAGCATGATTGTACAAGCAACAGCTTCTGCCGAAAATTAACCTAAAAATGACAAACTCACAAAGCAGATAACAAGAATACTTGCTTTAAACAGACATATTAATATTTAAATTGAAATTTTAAATGAATTAATATATATTAAATAAATATCAAATGTCAAGACGTCTATAAAATGGCGGAGTTTTGCTTGTGCAAATAAAATATGCTTGTGCATGATTAAAATTCAATCACTCGGCTTGCACAATTAAAATGCTTGCTCTAAATTCTCCTACAGACGCTAGTTTGCTTGTACAAAAAGATTGCACGTGAATGCTTGACAAGTTTGCAGTTAAGTGTGTAGCCGTCTTTAGAGAAAGAAACAAATGAGAGAAAAAATAAAAAATACGAGAAGGGAGCAGGTCTGGAGGAGAGGGGGAGGAAGAGAATGAGATGGAAATTTTGGGTCTTGTAATTGGAAGATGCACTTATAAATAAAATTTTATATAAAGTGGAAAAATTGAAATAGTGGGAGAAACTCACTAAATCTTAACAATGTTTGTTTGTTAAAATTTAGGAAAATTTCTTTTGTCTCCCTTTACTCCACTTGATACGCCACTAATTTAAGATAATATACAAAATTAACAAATTATACATTATTTCAACAATCTTTTTGAGCAAACAATTTTAATCAACGTAAATTTTAACTAAAAACAAAAAACAATATATCTTTTTTTTTCTCTAAAATAAGTATATAGACGGTTTTTTCATCTCTGGATAAACTATGAAAATAGTTACAACGTTTTAGAGAAATTGGCAAGATTAATCTTCTAATCAGGAAACCTAAGCAGCCAGGAGATTAAATAAAAAAATCTTTGTTTACTTGCCGACTTTTCGGTCGTCTGTCACGACCTTCATCAAAATACCTAAGATCGTGTATTGTTGTACAATTATTTGCCCTGATGAAGGTCGTGACAGACGACCGAAACATCGGCAAGTAAAAATTAAAGATTTCTTTTATTTGATCTCCTGGCTGTGCAAAGTTCATTCGGTTTCCTGATTAAATCTCCACAGCCATAACACATTAAATTAATCTTCTAATTTCTATTTTATAACACTTAAAGCTCAATTTCAAGTGTAAGCTTATACTTTTCCCTAACGGCATATAAAATTTCATAAAAATATCATTATGAATATAACAAACAAAAGATGAAGAAACCGACTCTTACAATTTGTTAGTCCTTATTTAATTTGTACATTTTCACCAAACTACTCCTTGAGAATAAATTAACCACCTTCAATTTTCATACAAAGAACAATGTCTTTAGTCTGCAAAATAATAAAGCCTACTTCCAGGATCTTTAATAATTTTTGAATTAAATTTTCTAGTCTCCTCCTCTTTTTCATTTACATCCTCAAAATCTTTATAAGAATTTTGTCTTGGAGTTCGTTGTCTCCTACCCTCCAATTGACGTCTTGAATATTGTGATCCTCTATCATTTGTCTGTCTTCTTCTCGATGATGCACGATCAAAGACTTCTTCACTACTCTCGCTTGTTGGTTCTTCATCACTACTGTCCCAACTATCTTGATGAATCTGTTCGATCCATTTTCCTGATCCTGTTCTAGGATTCACGGCATACGTCATACTCCTTCCTCGATATTTTTCTGGTTCCTCTTTGGAATTAAGCAATAAAAATCCTTTAGAACCATCTTTTAAAGTTCCTCTGGTTTTTTTAGTACTTTCAGCTTTATCAAGTTGCTCGTAACTATCCTCCAAAGATCTACTAAAATCTTTACTATCAAGTCCTCCAGGTCTGGCATCTTCATCCTCAATTGCTTCGTCTAATGTTTCTTCTTTATCAGGAACAAATGTTCTTGTGATTATCTCCTCTTTGACTACTTTACGTCTTTCAAATGATTTCAATCTTCTTGGTATGTCTTCTAGAGATTGTTCACTTTTAGATTCCTCCTCTGATGGTACAGGCTCTGATAATTCTTTTATTTTAAATGATTCATCGCCATTTTCATCCTTTATAATTAATTCTTTTTTATCATCTCCATAAACCTTTTCCAATTCACTTGATCCTTCATCATAATTATCTCTCACATCTTCACCACTCTTATTTTCTGAGGAATCCTCTTTTTCTTGCGACGAACTTGTAGTTGTTGTTGTCGTTGATGTTGTATCTTCTTCTCGTCTTTTATTTTTCCTTCTATCTACAGGTCTTACTCTAATACTCTCTGTAGAGGTTGTTGTTGCTATTGTAGTTGGTGCGCTTGTGGTAAATCGACCTCTTCCTCTTTCGTAACTCCTTCCTCTATGACTGTCATTTTGAATTCTTTTTATAGCTTGTCCTCTTGGATTTTTCGTCGTAGAAGTCGTTGTAGTATCTGTTGTAGTTTCTTCTTTTTGTGTTGAGGGCGCTTTTAATGTTTGCGTTGTTGTTTCATATTTTGATAAATTTTCTATTCGAAATCTACTACTGTATTTTGGTTTATTTCTTTTTACCAATGCTTCAATATCTTTTTTTTTCCTCAACAGTCTTTTCTTCAATTCCTGTTGAATTATTTACAATCTCACCTTTTTTTGATTCTTGCCATTCTTGTAAAGAGCCTTCCTCATCAGCATATTTTGGTTCCCCACGCCTTGTATTTTTTTCATCTTTATTTTTTCTTATATTCCTTTCCGATTTAGTAATTTTATCATTATTCTCTTCTTCTTTTGCATCTTTCTTATCTTCCTTTATTCTTGATCTATTCCTCATTAAATCGTATCTATTATTTCTTTTAGTGGTAGTTTTTTCTTGATCAGTGGAATTTTTTGGATTGATCATCTTTTACAATATTTCTATTTCTTCCGAATCTTCTTAGTCTATTTATATCAGTTTTTGTATCATTTTTCTTTTCTTCATATTTGGTTTCAGTTCTTCTTGATTCAGATGATAGCATTTCATTTGAATTAATAAATCTAGGATATCTTGGAGAAATATTATTTAATATAGCATAAATTGAATCAGGAGACTTTTTTTGAATTTGTTGATTTTCAGGTATATTTGGCTTACCATAGATAATATCTGGAAGTGGTGCAGAATTTAAAGCATATCTAGGTTTGGGTGTAATATAAATAACATCTGCTTTTTTAGGAACTATCAGAAATAGTTTTGTAATCTTGACTAGATTATTTGGACGAGTAGAACTTTCGGGAACAGTTTTTGTTATTGGAGGTGGGCTTAAATAGGATTCATTTTCAATATTCGGTCTCCGAGTAGTAAAAGTTATTTCATCTATAGGTTTACCTGTTTCTGAATCTACATCCGGATTTTGATCAAATAATGGAGGAAAAATTGTTTTGTCGTTATATTTTGCTGTTTGCAGAGGTATATCATCTATTTCTTCTCTTACTGGAGCTTGACGTTCTTCTGCAGTCCTTATAAAAGGAGTAGAATAAGCACCTATATTATCTTGAGCATTATTAATGGATTGAATAAAACTTTTAAAGAAATTGTCTTTTGATTCAACATTTTCCTCTTTAAAAAAATGGATTATCTAAAGGTTCTTGCCCAAAATATTTTTCTTTAAAGCAATCAATTTTATCGCCTAATGGTTGTAACCTTGGGAGTTTGGGCCTTGGATTTTTGTTCCATTCACCATCAGCTCCTCTTTCTGGTATAACTTTTCCTGGACCTTTTACCTCAGGACAATGATATTCCCGATCACGAGATTCATAAAATTCCATACCACCTTCGGTTTTCATTGGAATTGAACTTGGATTTGTTGCATATCTGAGCGGAGAATCTAATGAGAGAGTTTTTGAATTTTTATTATAGAAAGGAAATTTATTCGTATTTATTCCTTCAGGTTCTTTAGCAAAATCCGCAGCTCTTAATGCATCGTTCCAAGTCTGAACTTCCCTCCATAATGCTTCATCTTTATCTTTTTCTATTTTCTTCTCTTCTCTCTGCAATTTTCTTTCTTCTTCTTCTGCATCAAGATATTTTGCTTGTTTAATAATTCGATCAGATCTTCTATTTTGCGAATTCTCTTGATCGTTTAAAAACAAAGGTTTTGGATTTTGATTTCTAAAATGAGCAGATGTTACATATCTTATTCTATTATTATCACCAGAATTTGTTTTATCAGCAATTTGATCAGTATGATTTTGAAGATTTGCAAGATGCGTTGACGTCAACAGATGAACATACATAGCTTTTTCATTTGTTAAAGGTTTCGTATTTTGTGTACCTAAAATTCTATTATATTTATTTTTTCTATTAGAACTACTAGTTAAATCTGCTAAAGCGTTTATATTTAAAAGCGTTTTTTGGTTGGGAATAATTCTTCTTAAATGTATCGGTGCATAATTAAAATTTGTATTTGAAATGATTTCTTTTTGAATTTCGCTAGGTTGTTGTTGAGGTGATGTTTGTAGATTTGTAAGATACTGAGAAAGAGAGATAGGCTCTAAATGTTCCACATGCGGAGGTCCATAATGAGAATTATTTTCTGGGGAGGATTTGTTTTTCGGTAATTCTATTAACGAAGGTCGAAATGTCGGTCTATTTTGATATCCATATTGGGAGACGATTATTTTTTGAGGAATGTTCTGATAAGCTGGAGGTGGTTGTAGAGATTGCTGTTGCTGATAATATGGACTCTGATTTCCAGGACTATTTTGAATTTGAGATGTTGGCGTTATTAAAGGATTTTGAACAAGATACGAGAGAGATGATTCAAGTGGATATTGAATCCGGTGAATAGGCGCAGAATTTGGATTTGGTATTGATTTTAAAACATTAACAGGATTTGGTTGTATATTTAAAATAGGAGGAAGAGGATTTCTAAAAGTTCCACTCTGTTTATAGGTCACAGGTCTTCTCTCATTGACTTTTTTCTCTCTTTTAGGTGCTCTTGTAATTTCCCTGTTATCTTTTTTGATTTTTTTTAATTTCGGATTTTCTATCGTATGTGAATATTCAATATCTATTGGCTTTAAAGTAACTCCATCATCTGATTCTAAATACACCGTTTTTTTCTTCTTCAGAACTCTCTCGATGCCGATTTACTTTGCGTTTTAAATCCTCTGGATGTTTAGTAGAACGAATCTCTGATTCACCTACTTCTGAATCATCATCTGCTAATTTCTTTTGATAACCTTCTTTTGATTCACCCCTCTCGACCAAAACCGCCATGATCATAGCCAGAATCTTCATAACCCTCTTCTGAATAAACTTCACTGATCTTCTTGGTTGATACCACTTCACGTAACCTTGGCGCGTTGACGACATCTTCGTATGTTTTGGCCTCAGCGAGAGCTGCATCCCTTGAAGGTGCTTGACTGTGTGCGTGTGTCTCCACCTGAGGAAAAATAATACATTTTGTAAAGATTTTAAGGAATATTCTGATAGGACTGTCAATTAGTATAAACTGTACAGTAATTGCTGCCAAAGTTAAAGTCCACCCATGCGTTTTCTTCTTCTTGTGATTCTTTTGATGTTTTTATAAAAGAAATTGGAAATCTTTATTCAAAATTTTCTAACCTTAAACCCACCCCCTTTTAATAAAAAAATTAAGAAAATACATTGGTAGGCTTTAACTCATGACTAGAGAGCGGATTTTTGTGCAATAAAAAATCTATTTTCATGCATTAAAAACTACCCTTTCATGCAGTAAAAAACATCATTTCGTGCAAAAATCAAAAAATTGATAATCT
>JAKCPI010005960.1:0-15262 GCA_023213315.1 Euborellia annulipes
AAAAAGACGTTTTTTGATTAAGGTACTTCTAGACCACCTAGAGATATGGGGTTTTTTGCATTCGATTCAGAATCCTCTAAAACCAAATAGAAAAATCCAAAATCTTAAAAAAGTTGTACCACTTTTTTTTAAGAGGGGAAAAACTCATTTTTTTCGATGTTTTTTCAAAAATTTCACGATATTTTTTCATTTATTCACTCATATCTTCTAAACGGTTAAAGATATCTTCAATATCTGAATTAGTCAATAATCTGCATTAAATTTTGAAAATGACAAACCTCTTTTAACTATTTTTGAGGTTTGTTTACACATATAAATAATTCGTGCAAAAATAACCTCATTTTTGATGATTTTGCCGCGGCTTCAGTTCATTTTCATTATTTTTTTGCTTCAGTATTTATAGTCCAATTTCAATAATTTTTTTTGCGAAATGTTCCTCACATCCTATACTTTTAGTCAGGTAAATTTCATTTTTTTTCATCAACCCCTTCTATTTAATTTTCAAGTGTGAAAAAAATAACATGAAAATTTTCATTTTTTGAGATGGTTTTTAAACATCTGTGTCTTTAGACAAGCTAGACAATTGCGGTTTTTTTTATTTGATTCAGTACCATCTGCTGACGACTAGAAAAATCCAAAATCATGAAAAAGTTATACCCCCTTTTTTTAAATTACAAAAAACTCATTTTTAGCCGATTATTTTTTTACATTTTTGGCTATATTTTTTGAATGATAAGAGATATCTTCAATCTCATAATTTTGTATTTTTCTACATTAAATTTGGAAAACAATGAGACCCTTTGCACTATTCTAAGGCATTGTTTAGCGACTGGGCAACTTTTGGCGTGTGATACAAAATTTTTTTTTATTAATTTTTTTCATATTCATGGCCATATTTTTTAAACGATTATCAATGTGTTAGATATGATTTACTTTTTATAATCTACATTAAATTTCCTTTAAAACGAGCCCAGTTTGGACCTGATAAGCCTCTATTTAAGTTCTTTAAACTTTTTCTAAAAATGAAAGAAATTTTTATTTTTTGTTTGTTTGTTTGAAGAGTTTCTTTCAATTTTCGCCTATATTTTTTGAATGGTAAGAGATATCTTCAATCTCATAATTTTGTATTATTCTAGATTAAATTTGGAAACAAATGAGCCACATTACAGCATTCTCAGACATGGTTTAGTATACTATCTATTCGTCAATCACGAGACAAACTTTTAAGTAGATATTTTTTTTCCGAGATATTTCTATACAATTTTAGCTATATCTTTTTAATGGTAAAAGATATCTTGGATATCCAAAGGTTTTCACATTTTAGATTAAATTTTGTAAAAAATGAATACCATTTCATTTAATTCAGACATTGTTTAGGGTATTTAAAACCACTTCTAAAATGTAAGAAATTTTTTTTTTTGTTTGATTGCTCTGAATGATCCACATTGCAGTATTCTCAGGCATGGCTTAATATCTAAAATGAACGAAATTATAGATTATTTCAATTTTTTCTTTAGATATCTTCAAAACATAGCAAAAAAATCAATTTCAATTCATTCCCTCATAGAGCCTTCCATGACCACAACATTTCATTTGGCTCATATTCTTATTTTTTTTTACTTAGCGCCGGGTATTTTTACCATTCTTCAGACCCGGAAATTTTTCAAACCCTCCCGTACCGACGAAAATTTAGTGAATGAATGAATGAATGTCAGGAATTTTTTTTTTTTTTTTTAAACATTCACACTTTTTTCTCATTCACACTCACATTCTCACAGTCTTTTCGGCAACTTAGGCCATTTAAGACTTTAACGATGTATGATACCCCTGAATCATACATTGTATAAAATTTCTTTTATTTAATAAAAAGTTTTAAATAATACATCAAATAAAAAAAAAATTATTTAAAAATATTTAATTTTTTTTACATATTTAAATTTATAATAAATAATAAACTTTTTCAGATGTCAGAAAAAAGAAATATTTTAAAATTGTTTATTTTTAACTTTGGCCATCAACCGTAGGTTGGCAGGGAAAGTTAATGTAATCGTAAAAAAAAATCGAAATTTTTCTGAAGCTGCCAAAATTCGTTTTGAGGTCCCCTGAATCTATTTAAGTAGTTTTTGGAATGATGTCTTGTGTGTGTGTGTGTGTGTGTGTGTCTGTGGTAAATTTTTTCGTCAACGAAAACTCAAAAACTATTTGTTCAATTGTTTTGAAATTTTGCACCCATAAACTAGGGGTAGAGGCCAAGAAGTGAAAAGCTTTTGCTAAACATCGGACCATTAGAGGGGTGGGGGGGCAAATATTTTTTCTTACATAACCTATACTTTTTTTTATATATTCAGAAACAAGACTTCCTCCCGAGTAAAATGATATATAATATGTATAACATCGGACCATTAGGGGGAGCTCTAGGGGGGGGGGGGAAATATTTTTTTCTTACATAACCTATAATTTTTTTTATATATTCAGAAATATTCAGAAACTAGAATTTCTTCTGAGTAAAATGATATATAATATGTATTCTATCGGACCATTAGGGGGACCTCTAGGGAGGGAGGGCAATATATTCTTTTCTTGAATAGTGGGTGGGCAAAGTTGTGCGCTCGGCTTAGTCCGACCCTTTATTTTTTAATAGGTCCTTGCCCGTCCGATTTCATTTGCATGCCCGTCCTCCTAATCAGTTTATTAAAGTGAAATTTAGACTTGCTACCAGCCCATAATTTTTTCATGGTCTTCAAAACCCACAGGCCGGGCAGGGCGAATATTCAATTATTTTAAACTTGATTCAGTGTATTTTCATTTGGGCAGAAATCATATGGGCTTTAAAATTAAGGGGGAAATCTACTGATCACGTCCCGAGACGCCGCCCGCCAGGGCCAGTTGGGAACGGCGCGGCGAAGCCGCGCCTTTCCAACTTGTATATATATATATCTGTATAAAGCCTATTTATCCTCAAATATTCAAAAAGTATAAATCAAAATTACTTGGAATTATTTGCATTTATCATCACTCTAAAACAGAGTTTCCCAACCTTTTGAAGTCCAAGGCACCCCAACGGTGCGTTTTGAATAACAATACACATTAGGGCCACTATTTTTTTTTGTTTGTTTATCTCATTATCTCACGGCACCCCTTAGCCAATCCCCCTTGGTGCAGGGGCACACCTGTTGGGAACCACTGCTCTAGAACTTGCTGTTGATAAATATTTAAATTCAATCAAATTAAAATATCAAGAATCAGCTTATATGGCCTCTAATGCCGAAAAGGCAAAAAACTTAATCTGATTTGATATATCTTCACTCTTATTATTATGCATTCAAGCAATAGCAAAATTTTTAAATAATCTTGAGCTTCTTAATTAACATTTTACCAAGGCTCTGCATATTCTAGAGAGCCTGGCTTGAATATATCATTCAATGGAATTTAAAAAATTCAATTAAAACATTTAGACGACCTTTAAATTAAAAATATTTGTGATATACGATTGCTTTTTATCTTTGAAGACGTCACAAACCGGGAGGTGGATTTATTGAGTCATCTAATCGCCTTCAAATTACGATCTCCAATAAATTTATTGACTACTTGTTTACTAAAATGTATGTAAATAAGAAAACAGCGTAGGGAATACGCCTTTAAAAAAAAAAAAAAAATTATCTTCATTTTTTTTTTGTTTGATTGCGAAAATTATTCCTTTCTATTGCCTAATTTTATTTTTTTTTTTTACCAAATTTTTTATCTAATTAAAAAAAAAAATTATTAATACATTTATCGATAGTATTATATACATTTTATTTAACATTTAAAACTTGATTATTTAAATTTGTTTTATCTATTAATTAAATATGTGTAGGCCTATGTAAATATTAGCATTCTTATGTACAGAGTGATTCGGGTTTGATTCCCGGTTGGCTGCCTGCATTTTTGTTTTCTATTTTCTAAAGTTTTTTTTGCCTTCGGGACTTGGTGTAGGGGTTAGCGTGCTAACCTCGTATACCATAAGTCGCGGGTTCGGACCCCAGGCAGTCCGATGATTTTATTTAAGTTATTTGGATACCAGATTGCTTAAATAAGAATGCCTGCACCCCAAATTTGTATATTAATCCAATAACAGATATAGTAAAAGTTATATGGCCTGAGTTGCCGAAAAGACTGTGTAAATTTGTGTGTGAGTGTGAATGAGAATGTGTGAATGTGTTTAAAAAAAAACAATTTTTTTTTTATCCATACAAGACAGGCGCGCTACCAACTACACCAAGCCCAAGAGGTTCTAAAAAGTTATCTGGGAATTAAATTTGATAATAGTTTTGGGAATAAGACAAATTTACTTGGCCCCCTTGTCTGGACCATTTAATTGTCTATTGGCTAGCCATCAACTCTCTATGTTTTAAGGTCTTTTTCCGGGGCATCAAAGGTTCTTAGACCCCATCCTTATTTATTTCAAATAATTGGAAGCCAATTCAATTGAATACTTTTACTTTCTCTTACCTCTATATATATGTTAATATATATATAGAGAGAAAGTATTGGATTCATGTCAAAAATTCGATGTCGAGATTTTGATGGATCTTCACGTTTTGAGGTCCTCTGAATCCAAAAAAGTGGTTTTCGTGACATGGTCTGTCTGTCTGTCTGTCCGTCTGTCTGTCTGTCTGTCTGTGTGTCTGTGTGTCTGTCTGTGAACAAAATATCTCAAGAACGAAAAGAGCTAGGAGATTGAAATTTTATATTTAACTTAGGCACCCCCATGGGTCGTGACACGAAGCTTTTGAACAAAATCGACCAAAGAGTACTAGTACTTTACTGATGCACTTTTTCAGTTTTTTTCAATTTTCTCTAAATTTGCTCCAACGATTTTTTTTTAAATTCAAAAATCAATTATTTCTTAGATGCTCTTTAAAATGTATATTCTCATTTTGTAATTGAAATCTTCTGAAGACCACTTTACTCTTGTACTCCATAGAAAAGATAGGAGAAATGGTTGCCATGGTAACAAAATATAAATATTTTCCCATTCTTATAAATTTTACATTTTGAAAATCGAATGTACCGTACTGTCGGAAACTAAATATATGTCGACACAAAAAATCTGGTGTGACAAGCACAGAACACAACTTTCGATTACCGAAGGTAAGAGAAAGTTGTGTGCTGTGCGCCAGTCACACCAGATTTTTTTATTTATTTTAATTTTTTTTATTTTCTCTTACCTATGTATATATGTAATATATATATAGAGAGAAAGTATTGGATTCATGTCAAAAATTCGATGTCGAGATTTTGATGGATCTTCACGTTTTGAGGTCCCCTGAATCCAAAAAAAGTGGTTTTCGCGACATGGTCTGTCTGTGTGTGTGTGTGGGTGGGTGGGTGGGTGGGTGTGTGTTCAATTTTAAGCATGAAGGAATTGAGCTACGAGGTTGAAATTTTATATTTAAGTTAAACACCTCCCGGGACCGGAAAAATAAGCTTTTAATCAAAATCGGCCAAAGAGTACTAGTACTTTACTGATGTACTTTTTCAGTTTTTTTCGATTTTCTCAAAATTTGCTCCAACGATTTTTTTTAAAATTCAAAAATCAATTATTTTTTAGATGTTCTTTAAAATGTATATTCTCATTTTGCGATTGAAATCTTCTGAAGACCACTTTACTCTTGTATTTCATAGGGAAGATAGGAGAAATGGTTGCCATGGTAACAAAATATAAATATTTTCCCATACTTATAAATCTGAATTCAAATGTTCCGTACTGTCGGGAACTAAATATATGTCGACACAAAAAATCTGGTGTGACAAGCACAGAACACAACTTTCGATTACCGAAGGTAAGAGAAAGTTGTGTGCTAGTGCGCCAGTCACACCAGATTTTTTTTTTTAAATCCAATCTTAATGAAATTTAATAAAAAAAAGAGGAAAAAAATAATTCAAATGATCCAATTAAACAACTAGGATTTTTGGATCCATAAAAACATATAATTAATTCCATTGGAAATTTTTATTTTTGTTTTCTTTTAAATGCATTTTCTTCCTGAAAGGTAGGCAACTCACTTGACTCACTAGAGCTCCAGTATTGTATAAATACTAGGGTCCGACGGAAACAAGATTTTCAACCGAAACCGAATATTCGGTCTCAATCTTAGTTTCGGCAGAAACCGTAACCGAAACCGAAACTTGTATTTCCTATACAAAATCCATATCATTTTACCTTTTTTTTTCTTTTTTTTTGAAATTTTTTCCGCCTTGCCGAAAATTTTTTTTTCCTCCTCCCATAAAAATCATTTTACTTTTTTTTAGGGACACTAAATTGTTTCTGCCCCTGACCTTTTTTTTGTGTGCGAGTCTCATCCCATCTTTTCAAACTCAGGTTTCGGCCGGAGGCAAAGTCCCGCCACAGTTGGATCTGGGGTCTGGTCATTTCAATGAACAAGAGATTATATTCAAATGAGTTAACTATATTTGAATTTGAATTAATAGTCAATTTGCAATCAGACAATATTTTGAAATGAGCTTAATCAAACTTTTGTCGAGATAGCTAAGATAAGCCAGCTAATAGGCAATTGACATTTCGCCTGACGTGCAGATTAACCGGACGCTTGATAAGCGAACTGATAAAACAAGCAAATGGCGGTAAAAACTATCCGAGAACCTGAAGGAATGAAATGAAAGATACAGATCAAATAGCAAAGGAGAAGATTCCATGCATAAATTTAAAAAAAAATATCCAAATGACTATAGGTTTTTTGGGTTCATAAAAATGAATATCCCATTGAAAATTCAACCTGACATTTTTATTTTTGTTTTTTCCTTAAATAGATTTTCTTGCTGGAAGTTAGGCAACGCATATGAGTAACTAATAAATGGCGCGCTTTCGATTAAATGTTACTCATGGTGCCTTTCTTTCATAGATAATTAAATAATACAGGCCTGCGTTTTATGATATGACCAATATGTGTGTTTATTCGTCTTCATGATGCCTCAATCTCCTCTTTTTAAAACTCCTATTACGTCTTTCTCCTTTGTAGATTTGTCCCGTAACTCCCTCTTCAGGATCCAACAGTAGTCAGCAATCATATTAATGATTCATCTTCCTTTCTATTTCTTTCACGTCTTGGTGAAATCTTTCACCCTGTTCCTTACTCAGAACTCCGATGTTTTCTGGGAAGTAGGCAAGATGGGAATTCAGGAAGTGAAGTTTCAAACTCATCCAAAAAGCCAAAGTTTTCAGTTTAGTAAGCATGTAGAAAAACTCTACGTGAAGGAAGAACGCCATTAACCTAAATTTGAGATAGGGGACATTTCATTTGCAGAATTGTAAACAAAACCAATGGCAATGACTTTTTTTTTCTTGATTTATACAAAAAAAGTAATACAGAGTAATAATGTTGTGATACGAATAAAGAGGCAAATCTTCTTTTTCCGTACAAGATGGCTCTCTTATCTCAATTTCGATCAAAATGGCGCTTAGATCCTTCATGGTCCAATTATGCTAGTTTAAAAGAAAATTTTAATATATGCTTTTTTTATATCATCACTTAATATAAATAACCATTTATGAAACTAAAAGTATTTTTTCTATTTTTTGATAAGCTAGACTTATATTGTTTTGAAAAAAATATTTTTTTTTTTTAGACCTTTTGGACCCTAAAACAATTACCTCTCCACCCACCCTTGCTTTAATTCTCATCTTAAATATTAATCTGCAACTGCACCTTTGAACTAGAGCCGAAAGAAAAAGAGAAATTAAAACATTAGCAAAATACAGACTAAAGACACTAAATGATTTTTTAAATTCTAAATTATTATAAATTAATTTATTATAATTATTTCAAGAAAACGATTATTAAAATTTAAATCTCCTCATTTGTGTTCATGAAATAAAGTATGAAAGAGGAATGCAAAACATTTAAATTGTAAAAAAAAAGGAAATTTTATGAATAATTATGCTAGTAATTATATACAAAAAGCCGGGGGGCCTGGCAACGGAGTAGAGCAACAGTCACCACAATCGTTGCTGTTAAGCAATGCCAAGCGCGGCGAAATCTGGGATTGGTGACCCCCTGAAATCAGCGTGTTGAACGTCCCCCGGTAGCCATCGATACTATTATAAATTTAATAATATGTAAAAAATTAAAACCCTAATGGCCTCTGCAGCCGAAAAAGGGGTAATTAAAAAAAAAAAAAAAAAAAATATACAAAAACATGACCTAAATGAAATTTAAGTTAATATATAGACCTACACTGGTAATCTCTCTAAGCAAACTTTCTCATCAATCAAATTGAAAAGTAATGTCCTAAATAAAATTTAGTTACCAACTTATATTTGTTTATATAGAGATTTTTTTTAATTAATAGGCTATAATGGGAAGAGATAAAAAATTGAATACCGTATTAAATTCATTTATAAATTGCATAAAAATAATCATGATAATAACAAAGTGTTTTATAATTTCTCCCTAATGTGGTCACTAGGGTTTGGACACCGGTGGAAACCGAAACCGGTATACCGGTTTTTTGGCTAATTTTCAAAAACCGAGAAACCGAGTTTTTCCCGAAAAACCGAATTCGGTTTTTTTTTTTTAATTTTTTCTTCATTAATACTTGTATTCAAATTTATAAATTAACCCGTGATCCATGGCTCAGAGAGAAGATATTACAATAGCTTCTAGTAGCTTGGGGTTTCGGGTTCGCTTCCCGTTCCAAGCGAGAAAAATTTATTTCATTTGAATTGGCTATCAATCATTTGAAATAAATAGGGATGGGGTCTAAATGGCCTTAGATGCCGAAAAAGACCGTGGACAAATAAAAAAAAAAAAAAATTATAGATTATTTATATTTTTTCTCCTATTTTCTAATACTTAAATAATCTATATATAATAATAGCGGAGCGTCGGTCTATCCGTCCGTCTTTCTCGCTCTGTTTGGCCAACTTTCCGTTGGAATTTTGAAACCGAAATTTTGCAGTCTTATAGAGGACGTTATGGAGAGTCCAGGAAAAATACTCGGGTCCCGAAATTCCTAAAAATTTTTGAGTTATTAATTCATAAAGTTACGATTTCTCCCATAGGAAATGTATAGAGAAATTTATGTATTTTTTGTATTCTATGAATGTAAACAAATCCTCAAGCAGGCACTGGATCAGAATAGTAGTAATAATCAGGGGGGTCAAACTCGGTTTGTTTACATTTTTTCCATTTCAAGAGAGTGACGTCATGGAGCTCCTCCCTTTGTAAAAAATCGTTCGAAACAAAAAATTTATAAAAATTATTACACAGCATATTATTAATAAAGTAGTATAAATACCAGGGTCTAAATTAGTTTAGTCCGAAACTATACAATTTGCAAATAAAACAAAATGCATGTGAACTAGGTTATAAACAGTCAACAAAGCTGCCAAATAGAAAAATATAAGCAAGGAGGAGCTTCATGACGTGGACCAATCAAAAACTGTGACCTGAAAATTGTTTGTTTACTAGTTTCTGGCCAACCTGTGTATTTAAAGACCTTGGTAATAATAATTTTTTTTGGGTTCGGATCCCAGGCAGTCCGATGATTTTATTTAAGCCATTTGGAGTGGCAGGCAGGAGCGCGGTTATTAAAAAATAATTCTATAAAATTTTGCTTTGAGTATTTTTTTATTTTTTTTTTCCTTGATTTACATTTGAAAAAAAAACCGGTTTAAAACCGGTTTATCGGTTTTCCGCTTTGTGAAAAACCGAAAAACCGGTTTTCAAAATTTTCCGGTTTTTTCCAAACCCTAGTGGTCACTCTACTTGTCTTGAAAGTCATTCATAGATGCAATAAAAAAGGGTATTATTGTTATTAAAACAGTCAAGCAGTCAAATAATCACGTGGGATATGGGAGCCAACTACCCCCCCCTCGAAATAAAAAAATAAAAGAAATATATATAGTGTTTTTTTTATTTGTTTTTTAAACACACACTTTTTTCACATACGCAAACATGCATTCTTTTCGACAACTTAGGCCATTTAATTATTAGTTAGTAATTATTTGGTAATCATTTGGTATCCAAATGGCTTAAATAAAATCATCGGACTGCCTGGGATCCGAACCCTCTACCCTTGGTATACAAGGCAGGCGCGCTACCAACTACGCCAAGTCCGAGAGCACATATAGTGTTAACATTTTAAACCTAGACTTGTTGACAAATGTTAATAGTGTGTCTTAAAGCACGGGTTCGGATCCCAGACAATTCGATGAATTTATTTAATTGGTTACCAAATAGTAAAAATAAATATGCCTGGACCTCCTAAATATATTTCTAAAAATAATGTGTATCTTTAAAGTCTATATGGCCTAAGATGCTGAAAAGATAAAAAAAAAAGAAAAAATGTAAACACTTATAAATCATAAAAAAAAAAAAAAAAATCATAAAAAATATTTGATAATTTTTAAAATTTGTTTGAGGGGATAATCGCTCGTATCGTCAAAACACCTCTTTCCTACCCAAAAGTATTTTCCCTGTAATTAAGTAAAATTTACTGCATTTCTTGCAGTATAAATACGTAACTTTTATCTTTTTTTTTTTTTTTTTTTTTTCTAAATATATTGCCCGGACAAGGAAAAAGCCTTTCTTATCACTTTCATATACGTAAATAAAAATTACTTGTTAATTGTTTTCAAGAAAAAGTAAATAAGAATTCATTTATTTACAATTACGTTATATAATGTATTTGAATAAATTAGAGTGGCTAGCTAGATTTATAAGCAAAAAAATAATTTTATTATAAAGTATTGATATTAATAACCAATTGTGACCTTGAGTCTGAGTAATTATTAGTCAAAAATATGTGTTGATATTGTAAAATTTATTTATTAAAATGAAAAAAAAAATTTGCAACTAATCTCAAGAAATGGGGTCCCCAACTCAATTTGTCATTAGCTTGTCTATTACCAAAATATTATTAGGTCAAAAATATAAGACTATTCCATATCAAGTCAAAAATTCGATGTCGAGATTTTGATGCATATTTGAGATTTCCTGAGCCCGAAAATGTGGGTCCCACAAATTGATCTGTCTGGGTAACGATTGTAAGCATGAAGGAAATGAGCTACGAGATTGAAATTTTATATTTAAGTTAGTCAAAATGAGCTTTTAAACAAAATCTGCCAAAAAGTTCTAGTACTTTACTGAGGTATCCAATAGGATTTAAAGACGCCGAACTCTACATTAAATTTAAAGATTGACTATTAATAAAAATTTTTTTTTTTTAATTTTTGGACACTTTCTGCTAATGAGGCCATTTTGATTATAAAAAAAAAAAATCCGATAGGATTCGGACCAAGAGGTTCAATTAAAAGTCAAAAGTTTGGTTCATCTAATTAAAAAAAAATAATAACTAAAATTCTGGCAACGGTCTTTTTATCTTCTTGTTCGTCGGGAAAACAGCAGATCTTCAGCAAAGATTTTTTTTTTTTTTTAAACACACTTTCTTCCATTCACACTCACACATAGATGCCCACAGTCTTTTCGGAAACTTAGGCCATATAAGACTTTAGACGATAACCGTTAATGAATATAATATATTTGGGGTCCAGGCATTCTTATTTAAGTCATAAATTTGGTATCCAATTGGCTTAAATAAAATCATTGGACTGTCTTGAATCCGATCCCGCGACCCTTGGTATAGAAGGCCAGCACGCCTAGCCACTACACCAAGCGCTAGAGCAGGGATTGGGTTAAAAAATAATTTTCATTACAAAACTAAGAAGATTTTTATATAACTGGTAGAACGATGTTGATGAGAGGAGAAGTGGCTGTCGAATGATGGTCAAATAAAAGGAGAGGATGTCGCCTGTATTGAATAAAAATCCAAAAAAAGAGAAAATGTTTTGACTTTATAATTAAACAACGCCATCATCAGTTATTTATTATGAGAATATAGGCAATCTAAACGACAAACACATCAAGATTCAGTAGAGTTCTTTTTGTTTACTTTTTTGTATATGATTGAATTCGCTCAGGGGCCTACATCTTGTGGGTACGTGGATGGCGACCACGAGCTGCCCGAGCTGGGACAGAGTCTTTCTGTTCTTTGTATGTCTGTGTCTTCCTTCCTCTTTTCAAAAGGCGTCAGACCGTGCGAGGGGCCTGCCTGCTCTATCCTTCTCGGTCACAAAAACGCATGATAGGGCTGAAGGGAAATAGTGAGGTCCGCCAAAGCCGAAACGTTTTTTTTTTTTTGGGATTTTCATTCGATAGTTGCTTGAGTGACATCCTCTCCATTTATTTATATCTAATTTTTACACAGAATTATTATTTTTTATATTTATTTTTTTTCTTTTTTCAAACACCAAGGGCATTTAGAACCCGTTCATTTTTTTTTAAATTTATTGATAGCTTATATAATTTTATCTGCCTGGAGGGAAAGTGTATCATTGTCTCTGAGATAATTAACAAAACTTTTCCTCTCTTTTAAGGGTCTTTACTACTGTATCTTATATCATTAAAAATATTCTTGAAAATCTCATGTTGTTTGTTTATTATACAAACACAATTTTATTTCATCTTATTGTATTCAATATAATTAGTAGATTCTCATGAAATTCAAAATCAACAAATTTTAATTATGATATGAAATAATTTATTTGATCTTTATTCTAAAATACAAGGGATTGTCTATCTTGTTTTTATAGACTTTGTACATATCTTAAATTTATTGATTCATTTAAAATATATTTTAAATGAAATATATCTAATCAATTTAAATTTTCGTAATCTGTTTGTGAATAGAAATAATATGATAACACCTTTTGATTAAAATATTGAAAGAATTTATTTTTCAAATATTTAACTTATAGGTTACATAAAATTTTGATAATAATTCCTCATTTATTGTCTCGTCATTAAAAAGTTCAATGATAGTGAGGACTCATTATTGTACAATAGAAGGATACAACTCTCGGTGTCTCAAAAATAGAAAAAATAATAATACCTGACAAAGAAAGTCAGTTTTTACTTTTTTTGGACTTATCTCTCTAAATTTTTATATTTATAATGGAGAAATGGAGATATCAGCCAAATTGGAATGATCTAGGTCCAATAAAACTTCCAGAATAAGACGGTTCGGCTTGAATTTATTTGGCCATCTTCAGTTATTGGGAATTATACACACAACGCAAGTGTACATGTGATCAAACCAGGATTTGTCTAATAAAATTTTTTGTTTCTTATAAAATTATATGGCTCCTGTGCCCAAACTCAGAGATAAATTATCTCTATGCTTTATACCACAGGAGCCATATAATTTTGTATGAAGCAAATACATTTTCTTCCTGTGCTAAAACTGCACTTACATTATGTGTATAATTCCCAATAACTGAAGATGGCCAAATAAATTCAAGCCAAAACGTCTTATTCTGGAAGTTTTATTGAACCTAGATCATTCCAATTTGGCTGATATCTCCATTATAATCCCATCACAGCCACAACCTTACAAAGCAATTTTTATATTTTTCAAAATTATTGGGATAAAAGACTATTTCATACATTTTAAAATAACATGCATTGCCTCAAAATCATAGATTAGAAATTAAGAAAAAAAACCTTATAATTTATAATGTATTAAATCCTGTCTTCTAAAACTTTATTTGTTTAAAGCCTTTTTTCGGTATCGAAGTCTTATTTCGTTTGATTACAATAGTCTAGGACCGAATATTCGTTTTCGGTTACGGTTTCGGCCAAAAATCCTGGTTTCGGCCGTAGTTTCGGTTTCGGCCAAAAAGTAGCCGAAACTTTCGGCCGGCCGAAACCTGAGTCTGAAAAAATGGGATTACGGTTTCGGCCGAAACTAAGACCGAGGCCAAATATTCGGTTTCGGTGTGAAAATCTTGTTTTGGTCGGACCCTACAATAGTCTTAAAATTTGGGAACCATTAAAATGTTAATTAATACTTTTTATTATTATTAAAATAAACTATTTTTCGAAAGTCAGAGGTTGACTTCCTGTCCCAAATGTCAAAAATTTATTTCAGATAGATTGGTTATAGCTGTCAAATTATTTTTGTCAAAGTAAATAGTCGTAAAATGTAAAGCAATTTTCGCCTACCTTTATAGGTGTTATTTGCGTTAGATTATAGCTGCTCTTGGCAGGAAAAATGTTCAACGCAAAACAAGGCATGTTTTTCTTCGGATCATATAAAAACTTGATAAAAATATGCAGTTGTATAGAGGTGCGTTCGTTGGCTCCGACCCTGGCTCACTGTCTCTCGGGATAGGTCTCGGCGTACAGGTCCCCCTCCCTCCTTGCCCCGTACCTGCTGACGGAGACTCTTATCTCCGGAATGGATCTAGATAATAATTACAAGAACTAAAGGAGAACAAGTCAAATAGGCAAGTACTTTATAAAATTAAACTGATATCTTGTTAATTACTTTATTTGAATGGACGATGGGAAAAGAAAAAGTCCTAAAAGAGAACTAAAATTTCAATAAGATTTAATAAGGTGAAGATAAATACACGTTATCGCGAATTTTAATTATAATATAATTATTAAAGTTCCTTTACCTATAAGATTAATAAATATATTCTTTCTGAAATAGAAAAGAAAAACATATATCTACTTTTATTTGTGTTTTTTCCTTCCTACACTCTTGCCGAAAAATTAGCGTAGTTGAGGAGTTTCGGTCTACAATTCTCTCGACATCACTAATTAAGCTTCAATCATATATCTACTAAACCAGGAGTCTCTAAATTATTGTACATCATATTTTATTATTCTAAATTCTTCTTCTTCTGTCCTCGTCCTTATTATTCCCATTTTCTGTAAATAAAAGAAACGATTTTTTGTCCGTTTCGGCATCTAAAGCCATTTAGACAAATAAATGTCAGTATTGATTAGTTCAAAAGCCAATGGCTGTGGTTTTTGAGTTTTTATTTATCATTTGAAATTGTAAAAATTTGCTGTGACAAGCACGGTACACAACTTTCTCTTACCGAAGGGTATACCAGATACATCAAATTTTTTGTCTCAAGATATACCAGTATTTAATTTCCCAAGCGCCTTAGTTAACTTGACCACTTGCATTTCATAAGTAAAAAGTAAAAAGTCAATTGAATCAAATTTTCCATAGGCTCACCCAAAGTGTATTTTAAATGTTAACTGCTTGAAATAAACTATGGTAATTTTTCAAAATATTAATCTCATTTTTGGATATTTTATACACAATAATCCCAAATAAATACAAAATTTCATAAGATTTAGACAAATTTTTTTTGAAATGTGTAAAAAAGTAGGAACCGACC
>JAKCPI010005962.1:0-18220 GCA_023213315.1 Euborellia annulipes
ACTATAAGTGTAATTAATTTCAAATAGATTCATTGAAAATTGTGGATTTCTATAGAACATATACATACATACATATACATTTTTCCCAAATCAATCAAATAAAATTGTTAATAAGTAAAAAAAAAGTTGTCTTCTTCTTCTTCTTCTTCTTCTGTCCTCGCCATTATTATTCCCGCAGTGCGGGGTCGGCGGACCTTACCCTCCCCCTCCACTCTCCTCTGTCCAATGCTGTTGTCTCCGACAGGCCAAGCTCGGTCATGTCTCTTGACCCGATGAAGCCAAGTCATCCTGGGTGCTCCTCTACGTTGTCGTCCGAGGAGTCCCATGTCCCACGCCGTCTTCGCCACGCCACTACTCTCTTGGCGTACGACATGTCCAAGTAAAAAAAGTTGTACGATGGCTATAACTTTTTTTCTTTTTTGCAATCTCTCTTATAGCACTAGTATAAATATCTCACTTATCTAATCTATTCTCAGGAATAATTTTCTCAATTTATGAATTTTTAAAAAATAAAATTAATTACTTATAAACCATTGAATTTTAGAGAATGTTCTTTAGTAGATAATTTAATAGATGGCCAAAGTTTCTCTCTTTTAATGGGTCTCATTTTTAAATGGTTGTAATTTCACTCCTTTAAAACTAAAAGGAAAAGGAAATAGACTGTGAAAGACTTCATTTCAAACTTTGTATGTTCCAATTAATAGATTAGATGGCAGCCAAAAGAATTTTTTTACTTCATTTGGTTACTAGCGTAGGAGTTTTTCAAACTAGAAAGTGTTTATATTTATAGATCCTAAAGAAAAAAAAATGTTAATTAGTTAATTAAAAGATATAGCCTAGTAAATTTAAATCTGGTATTTCTGGGAATATTCGGAGTTATGAGGTAAAAAATTTTTTTAAGCAAAATGACCAAGTCATTAATTAATTTTTTGATTAACTCTCCAGAGCATTGCACAAATGCGCATGTAACATCGGAGCTCAGGAGCAATTAATACAAAATTTATTAGTAAGAGGTCACTCCAATGTCAGCTGGCCAAACCATATAAATATTGTCCAAGCCATATAAATAAGAGAAGAAGAAGAGGGCTCTCCAGTACTCAAACTCAAACGAATTTATGTATATTCATCGCTCAGGGGTCCATATCTTGTGGGTACGTGGATGGCGACCACGAGCTGCCCGAGCTGGGACAGGCAGTCCTTCAGTTCTTTGTATGTCTCTCTCTTCCTTCCTCTTTTCAACAGGCGTAAGATCGTGCGACGGGCCTGTCTATTCTATTTCTTCCGGTCGCAAAAAAGCGTGATAGGTCTGGATGGTAAAAGTGAGGCCCGCCGACCCCGCATCGTGGGAATAAGGCGAGGACAGAAGAAGAAGAAGAAAGAGGAAGTGGAGTTAGTGAGGGAAATTTAAAACTTTAAGTGAGGGAAAATTAAAATTTTCAAACAGTGAACAAGAATAAATTTGATCCATTTGCTCGCCAAAGCCGAGTAAGGGGATCCACGGGGCTCAGCCCCCTGGAAAGTGGCAAAGCCCGCCGAAGGCTTTGCCACTTATATTAATAAATTATACATGCTTTATTTTCCATAAAGAAGTCTTAAAAGTAGCTTTTCCCCTTCAGTTGCCTTATAAAAAGATGCTCAAGGTTCCATTCTCGAGCACATCAGACACTTGTCCTACTTGCTCCGACGGTTACCCGCGCACAATTTTGCCATACTGTTTGACAAAGTTAGGTGTGTAGAATTCAAAAAATGCCGCATAATTTCTGTGTCAGTTCCAGTAAATTTATGTGGAGCAACCCTGAACTGGACTGTTCAGTTATACGTCTCATTTCTCGATTCTTTTTCAAAATAATAGGCACAGATCTTGTGCTGATGTGTGCATCTGCGACTAAATGTTCGCCATGCCTAAATTCACTTCCACCGAAGAAATAGTATCATCCAATTCCATGAAAAAATGATACCCGCTTTCAACAAAACAAACACCTCATCTCTCTGAAAATATTCGACACAATAATCTTTTTCAATTATTAGTTTGTATTTTTTTATCATATCCTTTTCAAATAGATATTTCAATTTTTAAATTTAGATACTATTATGCTAGAAAAGATACAGCCAATAGGATTAAATTGATTGATAAAATAATCCGTAAGAAGCTGGATCAATAATTTCAACCAGAATAAAATATCTACTACAAATGTTTGCTAAAGATAAAAGAAAAACGTGGGGTATAAAATCCTACAATAAAAAAAATCGATAAATATAATTTAAAAAAAAAATTATCTTTAGCTTATTCAAATTGTTTCTAGAACAAGAGGTGGGAATTAGTTCTCAATCGTTCGACTCTCGAAGGACCAAAGTTGAGATTTGATTAAGGCATTGTGCTTTGCGTTAAACTTAGTAGCTTTGTGAATGCCCAGAAGCCAACAACCAACTAAATGATTGCAAATTATCTCTTCCTGTTAATTTTATCAACGGAAATTTACTACAATTATTCCACTATTTCTTTTAATGTATAGTTAGAAGCATCTGTTTGATATCGTCGATTGAATATATTTCTATCTAAATTATCTTCAGCCACAATCATTTATCTGTATTTATTTCTAAGGCCGTTATTTCTATATGTCGCTCAGGGGCCCATAACTTGTGGGCACGTGGATGGCGACCACGAGCTGCCCGAGCTGGAACAGGCAAATCCTATTCTTTGTATGCCTGTCTCTGCCTTCCACCTTTCAACAGGCGTCAGATCGTGCGACGGGCCTGTTCTATCCTTCTCGGTCACAGACGATCGTTTAGTCAGAAGAAAAACCGAAGTCTTTAGCATTATGTTCGTTTTATGTTTCATTTTTTAATCAGAAGAAAAACCGAAATGTTTTTTCGCATTACGTTGGCTGAAATAGAAATATCCACATATTAAAAAATTGTTTTTAATTTTTTTAATTGCATTGGTTTCTAATATTATATTGACAGAAAAATTATCTTGAATTTATTTATTAAAAAATGATAAGTACAGTGGACGCCAAAATTAAGTCCCACCCATGCGTTTTCTACATGTGATTATTTCATTGTTTTTATAAAAGAAAATGAAAATCTTTATTGGAAATTTTCTAGGTTTGATTCATGAAAGTTTCCATTAAAAAATTATTAATATTTTTTTTTAAACAATGAAATAATCACAAGCAGAAAACGCATGGGTGGGATTTAATATTGTCCCTCACTGTACTTTGCCATTTGATGATTTTCAAATTTTGTTTTTCGCATTCTTGGAGACAGCAGTGGGGGGTGGGGTCTACTCTCAAATGAAGTCCCTTCTGTTTAAATGAATTTATATTCAGTCGCTTTATTGAATTGAAACACCAAATGGGCTTCTCAAATAGTGTTTTAAAAAATTCATAAGTCACATGTTAAAATAAAAGAATCCTTTTTTCCACCTTGACCTAATACGTAAGAGGATAATAAAAGAAAAAGAGAAAGGGATTTGAATAAATGTTTGTACTTCTCCCAGGGCTAAATGGGAAATTTATTATTATTCATGCTGCAATTGTATGTGTATAGGCTTAAATGGATTACTTTTGCTGCTAATATAATTGAGAAAAGAGAATCTAATGTTCCAGATGCAAAAAAGTGTTATGGTTATGCTACTTCCTTCTCTTATATCTTTCCGGTTAATAAAATAACAGAATCATCTCGGTTAAGTTAACATTCCTCAAAAAAAAATGATATTCTTATTTATATATGACTTTAATGCTAATTAAAAAAAAAAATCGAATATGACTTTTGAGTTTAGTTTTGATTTAACATAAAAAAATCTGGTGTGACTGGCGCACACAACTTTCTCTTACCTTCGGTAATCGAAAGTTGTGTACTGTGCTTGTCACACCAGATTTTTGTGTCGACATGTATTTAGTTTTCGACAGTAGGGTACAATTGAATTCAAGATGTAAAATTTATAAGTATGGGAAAATATTTATATTTTGATACCATGGCAACCATTTCTCCTATCTTTTCTATGGAGTACAAGAGTAAAGTGGTCTTCAGAAGATTTCAATCACAAAATGAGAATATACATTTTATAGAGAATCTAAAAAATAATTGATTTTTGAATTTAAAAAAAAATCGTTGGAGCAAATTTTGAGAAAATCGAAAAAAACTGAAAAAGTACATCAGTAAAGTACTAGAACTCTTGGGTCGATTTTGTTCAAAAGCTTATTTTTCCGGTCCAGGAGGATGTTTAACTTAAATATAAAATTTCAGCCTCATAGCTCAATTCCTTCATGCTTAAAATTGAACACAGACACACCCACCCACCCACACCACACACCCACCCACACACACACAGACAGACCATGTCGCGAAAACCACTTTTTGGATTCAGGGGACCTCAAAACGTGAAGATCCATCAAAATCTCGACATCGAATTTTTTGACATGAATCCAATACTTTCTCTCTATATATATATTACATATATACATAGGTAAGAGAAAGTAAAAAGAAAGAACTCAAAATTCTTTCTGTTTATTTGGCCAAGTATTCAAATTCATCGATCCTTGGTACAGAAGGTCAGCACGCTAACCACTGCACCAAGGCCCGAGGGCTTTGATAGCATAAGTTTAAATCGCCATTCTTCTTTATAAAGAGGGTTGCAGCTCTAGCAGGCGTTCAGAATTATGATGCGATGCTCTATCATTGCAAAACAAAATGTTGTCTTATTTTAGTGGAATTTTATAATTAACATTCCCCTATAACCACTATCGAATAAGAAAATAAATATTTATTATGCTTACTCATAAAAAGTATAAAAAATATATAACATAAACCGCAATCTTTCAATTTTCCGTATTCAAATTGGATAATTAAAAAAAGTCCTGGTCTTTTATGTACTAAGTAAATATATATTTATAATATGGTTAATATAAATTCCGTTTTAATATTTTCCTTTTTGGCCCTGAGCCTCCTCCCCTGACATTATACTCTTATGAATATTAATCAAACATCCTTTACTAATTACTCAATTACCGTAAAAGAAAATGCTTCTGGCCAGCTGCCGATCCATTCTGAATATTTACACTACCCCTTCCCTTTTATCTATTTTTTTAATTTTTTTAATAGAAAAAATCTGGTGTTACACCTCGTTTCAAAATCCATCCATGATGTTTTACCAAAAGACAAAAGGCGTTCACTTTTTTGGATTCAGGGGACCTCAAAACGTGTATATCCATCATAATCTCGACATCGAATTTTTGACATGAATCCAAAACTTTCTCTCTATAGACTATATATTAACATATATAAAGGTAAGAGAAAGTAAAATGAAAAAAATAAATAAATTAAATTTGATTATTTCTCATTTAATACTATAAACTGGAAGAGAACAATTAAGGGAAAGTAGGAATTAAATTAGTTCAACTAAGAGATTTCATTAAAATCGTGCTTGTTCTAGCCAATCAGAAAGCTTGTTTGGGACTCCCACGTCTGTCATAAAAAAAGATCGCATTAAAATAACAGAATTATTGGAATATTATGAGAGTTTTTAATTATAGACCACATTTGTTAATAATTATTTATTAAAAATATGAATACTGTACAACTGCTTCTTCTGCAGTCGTTATCAAGTACAGCGCAGTTGCTCCGACTCAGGTGAACTAACCTCTAAGGGACAGTTACATGCATTTTATATACGTCAGCACCACACAGCCATTCCTATAAATGACTGAAATAAAGTTAGACACAAACTTCAGCGCCATCTACAATCATTCCCATGAAGTTAGACACAATCATCAAAGCACATGTTTACATAAAAAGCATGATGTTACATTAAGTTTTTTGAATTTGATTTTTTAATATAAATGGTACAAAATATTATTAAATTATTCTAAAAATATAATACAATATTGAATTACATTTTTCTAATTGAAAACAATGTTTTTATGTAAACACTTGCTTCGATCATTGTGTTTAACTTCATGAGAATGATTGTAGATGACGCTGACGTCATTTAATATAAAATGCGCATAACGAATCCACAAAAGTTTTAATAAATAAATAACAGAATTATTTGAGATACAAATTTAGATTATATTTAAAATTGTATTCTCTGTTTCAAACTGTATTTTTCACATTACTCCCTATAGGAACAGACAGTAGCTTTTGATTGAAAAAACTCTCAGTCTGGACTGCACCCATAATTTTTATATTGAATATTGATAAATAAAATCAATTTATTTCTAGGATTAATGAATTTCTAAATTTTATCTTTGTAATTTCAAAAAAAAAAAAAAAAATATATATATATATATATATATATACAGGGCCGCAGCAAGGAAAACTTGCGCCCGGGGCCAAGATTATAATTTGCGCCCCCCCCCCCCCAACAAAAAAAAAATTTATAGAATTTTTTTATTCTATACTTCAAGAGAAAACATTTTTATTTTTAAATCATTTATTTTTTTATTATATAAAAATAATTACAAATTTATTTGCCATCCCATAACTTTGCTCTCAAGCTGATTGGCGACGGGGCAGCCATGTGGGTGCATTCACCCACCCTCGACCCCTGTAGCGCCGTCACAGTATCGAAAAAATGAAAATAATTATAACAAACTATATTATATACAAATCAACTAATTATTCGGCAACCCCTCTCCCGCAAGTATTTTGCATTTGGATTGTTATTTTAATTGTTTTCTCCATTCGTAAGTCAAATTAATCAGATATTTTGAAATAAAAATAAAATTACAAAAGATAGATATAGACAACCTTATATCATCTGAAAGCTAATTAAATTCTACGTCCCATGGCATAAAAAAAATAGCATGTTCCATTTGAAATAAGAAAGTTATCCATGATTGAAATTTTCCAAATTGGCATAGCCATATCTCCCAACACAAGAATAATTCCGGGTTACCCATCTGGCCCTCATTAGTACATTTCATGGTTAGTAACCTCACAAAAGAACAGTCCCCAAAGTTTTATGGTTCGCTCGATATTCAATTTTTTTCAGACAGCAGTTATTTCACAAAAGCCCGATTTGCGGCTAAACAGTTTGTTTTAGCATACATTGCATGACTTAGTCATACTAAAATTGGCCGTTGAATCCAAATATGCAATAATATACAGGGCGTTCCATTTAAAAAAAACATAACTTTGATATGGACCACCCTGTATATGAGGTGCAATTGGAACAAAAATATTTTTAATTTGTAGCTCTAAAGGCCCCACATTATGCACCATTTTTTTTTTTTTTTTTAATAAGCCCACAATCTTCCGTCCACGCACTATTGGCCCACCCGGTATAGACTATAGCGAAGTGTCCGTCTGCTAAACTTTGTCTATCACGTAGATTACAGAGTTCAAAAGGAAATTTTTTCCAGGGGTATTATTATAAGCTATTTTTGGGTGAATTTTTAAGACGTCACACCTTAAAAATATACAGATAGTTAAAATACTCTACTGAAATTTTCAAGTTTCAGTACAATCGGAGCTGAATAAGCGGTGCAAAATACGACAAACAGTTTAGAAAAATCGAATTCAGTTTTTTACTTTGCCAATCAACCGTAGGTTGAGGTAAAGTTAATGTAATCGTTAAAAAAAATCGACATTTTTCTGAAGCTTTTAAAATTTGAGGTCCCCTGAATCCATTTAATTAGATTTTGGAATGATGTCTATGTGTCCGTTTGTCTGTGTGTATGTGTGTGGTAATATTTTTCGTCAACGAAAACTCAAAAACTATTCACCCAATTGTTTTGAAATTTTGCATACATAAACTAGAGGTAAAGGTCAAGAACTGAAAAGCTTTTGGTAAACATCGGACCATTAGGGGGCGCTCTAAAGAGGGGGCCAATATTTTTTTTACATAACCTATAATTTTATTTATATATTCAGAAACTAGACTTTCTCACGAGTAATAGAATATAGAATATTAATACCTTAATTTGCTATAAATTTGTTTTTTTTTTTAAAAACATTCATACTTTTTTCTCATTCGCACTCACACTCATACACACAGTCTTTTCGGCAACTTAGGCCATTTAAGACTTTGACGATAACCGTTGTAATATATATTATCTATTGTTGGTTCAGGCATTTCTATTTAAGCCATCTGGTATCCAAATGGCTTAAATAAAATCATCGGACTGCCTGGGTCCGAACCCGCGACGTTTGGCATAGGAGGTAGGCACGCTACCTACTATGCCACACCCGGGGGCTATAAATTTGTTAAAAAATCATTTAAATTCGAAAATTGTGCATAGCAACAGAGCAAAATCAAAACAAATAAACAAACGCGTTGCGTTATTTCTTTGAATAGTGGATGGGCAAAGTTGTGCGCTCGGCGTAGTCCGACCCTTTATTTTAACTTTGGGCCCTCTAAAAAATTTTTTTACCATCCATGAATGCAAAAATCGTGTATTTACGATATTCTGAAGTTCTTTAAAAGCTGACTTCCTGTCGTTGTGTGTATGTGAAAATCACGGCGCTGATTGGCCAGAATAAAAAGAAGTTGAGTCAGAGAGGGAATTTCGCCGAAGGCGAGCAATTAAAAGTTGGGCTCTATTTACAAGTTAGATATATGATAGCGCTGAATCCTGACTTTGATACCTGTTTTGTTTATATATTTTCAAGAATGAATGATTTTTGGAAACCCAAAAGACAATAAAATACCGTAAATATGTTTTTTCATTCAGGGTTCAGAAAATTGTATTAGTGGTGTCCAAAGTTTAAAAAAAAAAAACTAAGAATTCGATTTTTCTAAACTTTAAGCCGTTTGAGGCACCACTAAATCATCTCCGATTTTACTGAAACTGGAATATTTTGTTTTAACTATCTGCATATTGTTCAGTGGTGACGTCTTAGGCCGGCCATTCACGATCGCTCCAAATGGATGTCATCCATTCACTATACGATATTCATTTGTTTTCCCCACTCACGTCAGTTTTTGGAGTGACATCGCTCCATTTTTGTTTATTTTGGATGGATGGAGCGATCGTGAATGGCCGGCCTTAAAAAAATTTAGAAAATTCAAAATTAGAACCACTTTAAAGCAAATTTTCCATTCAAATTTATTTTTCTCTGTATCTCTAAAAATGTGCCTTTATAGATTTATGCTCCCGGGTTGCAGCGCCCTTTGGCCAACCCGCCCCCCCCCCCCAGGCATCGGGATTTCTTCACGCGAATGCCAGGAATTAATATAAAATAATTTCGTAATCTCCTATTTATGGATGTTAGTGGCGGCTTCTCACTTTCAAGTAATTTTAATAAATTAAAAAAAAAAAAAATATTTGTCAATTTAGAATTCCAAAAAATTTAAAATTTAAATGCTGGTATATTTTCATCGTTTTAAAAAAAATTTAACAAATAAATTTTATTCAAATCTTATTGATTCAATAAATAACACATCTCTACTTACAGCCAAAATACCGACTCCCAAATTAGGGCGTCCCTGGACCAATTCCAACGCCCCCCCCTAGAGCGGGCGCTATTGCCATAAGAAAAAAAGAAAAATATTTCATATTTTTTTAGATAAGTTTGTTATTTTTTGTCTTAATACACTTTTTTTGTAAAAATTTGAACCCTGCCAGCGCCCCTTTCTTTATAGCGCCCGGGGCCGTCGCCCCCTCGGCCCCCCCCCCTTGCTGCGGCCCTGTATATATATATATATATATATTTTCTAAACATCTTTTTTATCTCTATAAATTCTTTTATTTATTAACCAATAATCATACGTAACAGAAAAAGAGAGGCTTAAGGTTTTAGAATTTATTTTTCCTCCCAAAAAAAGGATAAAAAGTATATATATAAAAATATTTAAAGATCCAATCCATGAAATGACAGCAATATCGTTTATAATAGTTGATAGAATTGAGTATAAACTAGAATGGCAATTTTATAGAGCTGGTTATAGGTATAATAAAAAGGGTTATATCACTTTTGATAACTTGCCAGCAATTATTCAGGCTTAGGGCAGGTGGGAGGGGAGGGGGATGTTCACTCTTTCCATATTTTGGCTCATGTTTAGTATATTTTTCCCGTTTGGATGAATAATCCCACCAAATCCAAAGGATTAATGCATTTTCCATAAATGATTGATAGAGAGGCTCTCTCGTCATATATTTATTCCTTCTCTTACTGAAATATGTTTTCTCCTTTGAATGGTGAGCTTAATGGAAATATCAATTCATATTTTTTTGAAAATTTTATCATATCGATCGATAATTTTTTTATACATCATTAGGATAGCTAATTATAATAATTTTATTTTGGTAACATTCAATAAATCCTCATTTTGTATATTAAAGCTTTTGTGGTTTGTATTATTAGTATTAGGAAAGTTTTTAATTATAGACCTCATTTTGTATTAATTATTTATTAATAATATAAATACTTTACAACGTATTGACTGCTTATTCTACAGTCGTTTTTATCTACAATCATTGCCATGAACTGTGCACTCCGGCTCAAGTGGACCAACCTCTTTACCTGCATTTTATATATTGAATACAACAATGTTAGCGCCATATCTACAGTCATTCCTATGAACACAAACTTCAGCGCCATCTACCCTCATTCCCATGAGGTTAGATACAATAATCAAAGCAAGTGTTTACACAAAAATCATGATGTTACAAAATCAAATTCAAAAAGCTTATTGTATCATGCTATTGTGGTCCAGGCATTCTTATTTAAGCCATTGGTTTCCAAAAAATCATAGGACTGCCTGGGATCCGAATCCGCGATCCTTGGTATAGAAGGCCAGCACGCTAGCCACTACACCAAGCCCAGTTAGAGTCTTGAGTATATAGTATAAAGTGAAATAATTTTAATGACCTAAAAGGTAACATAAAATCTAGTACAGTACAGATGATTTTATTTTACCTTTTCAAATTTAAAATTATTTCACTATTTACCATATACTCTACTTTCCAGGTAGGGACTTAATTTTGGCGCTCACTGTACAGTATTTATATTTTTAATAAATAACACTAGTCGACAAGGTTTTTTTCACAAGAAATCTGATAAGTGAACCTAGTACATTTTTTCATTCTGAATTCAGATATGTAGTTAGAATTTTTCCATCAGGCACAGTTTTAGAGATATAGAGCAAAATAGATTTTAGTCGAAAATGGTCTCTAAAACGGCTTTTATTTAAAATGTTCAAATTATTTTTAACGCGACAAATTATGCAGATAGTTAGAATACATGTAAATTTTAAGTTTCATTCCAATCGGAGGTCATTTAGACGTGCCGCAAACGGCTTAAGGTTTAGAAAAATCGAAATTTTCAAGATTTTTTTTGCTTTGGTCACCCCTAATACAATTTTAGAGATCCCTGAATGAAAAAAACATATATGTACGATATTCTATAGTTCTTTGGCTTTCTAAAAAGCATTAATTCGTAAATATCTGTTAATTATTAACGAAATTATTAATAAAAACGTGAGCAAAGAAAAAAACCCAAGTACACTCACTGGTCGAAAAAAATGGACTTCAATTGAATTAAAAAAGCGAACCATGTCCACGAGAAGCTAATGTATCCTCTCTGAGCATCGGGTCACGGGCCCTAACTTTATTATATATTATTAAAAAAAAATATTTTTGAATCTCATATCTTTCTTTATACTTCTAAAAGAACAAGAGGTCCATTTTTTTCGACCAGTGAGTGTACTTGTGTTTTTTCTTTGCTCACGTTTTTATTAATAATTTCGTTAATAATTAACAGATATTTACGAATTAATGCTTTTTAGAAAGCCAAAGAACTATAGAATATCGTACATATATGTTTTTTTCATTCAGGGATCTCTAAAATTGTATTAGGGGTGACCAAAGCAAAAAAAATCTTGAAAATTTCGATTTTTCTAAACCTTAAGCCGTTTGCGGCACGTCTAAATGACCTCCGATTGGAATGAAACTTAAAATTTACATGTATTCTAACTATCTGCATAATTTGACGGGGTGTCGCGTTAAAAATAATTTGAACATTTTAAATAAAAGCCGTTTTAGAGACCATTTTCGACTAAAATCTATTTTGCTTTATATCTCTAAAACTGTGCCTGATGGGGAAAAACTGAATTGATATTTGAATTCAGCATGAAAAATACTTCTAGAATTTCATATCTTCATTCTTGTGAAAGAAAAAAAGTTCATTTTTGTCGACTAGTGTAATTAATCACAAAATGTGGTCTACAATTAAAAACTCTCATAATAATAACCCTCACTTTTTTTTAGAAATCTATTTGAAGTATCCAACAAACTGCTATTTTTTACTAAAAATAAAATTTTATTTTAGACATTTGTGTAATGAAATATAATAGATTGTTAATCAATAAATAAATTTTAATCGAAGCTCTTTGATGAGACAACTAGTTATCCATCAATGGGAAAATAATTATTTTCCCCCCACTCATACCAGTCACCCCTTAAACAATAATTTTCAAAAGCTTTCTGAAGGGTCGCCTCTTCGATTGAAAGGAAATAAATTGGAGGGATCTCGCTTTATGCCATCTTATTTCTTCCCCCACTCCCTGCCAAGACTTTTATTATAATAGAGAATATTATTATTGGCAATTTCTTGGAAAAAGAAGTGAGAATGAATAGAAGTCAAATTAATTGGTTGAAATTGAAGGTCAATTATGGTTAAAGAATTAGTGTCTTTTTTCAAAGATCAGAAGTCTAGTTATAATAATTATAATTAATAAATAAATAATTTTCTATATTAAATATACCGGTTTCGGTGGCTTTTTTCAATTACAATCACAGAAATATAGGGCTCTATTCTGAAGGGAAGCGAAAAAGAATGATTAATGCTTTAAGGTTTTAACACTCTCTCTTGCCAACGGACATCTGGACTGGAACCAAGAGCAACGCACCTTTCTCGTTAGAGTTTGATAAATTAAAGAGAGGGAGAGAGAATTTTAATAATTAAAGATTATGTCGCCGTCACAGACCTTGTGGAACAAATTTGATAACATTTTCTAATTCACTAAAAGATGATTTTTTTATGAAAAATATAATATATAATAAAATTTTATTATTTCTCATTTTTCCAGGTGCATCGAGCAATAGACGAGGAGAACTGCTTCACTGTGGCACGCAAACCAGATCCAGTTCGTTTCTGTCATATCCCAAGAGCTCAAGACTGTGTCGTGGGTCCATTTGGTGAATGGTCCAAATGCCCAGGGGATGATGATTCCGAGTCCATGCGATGCCAGTCCAACGGCGAGGATGACGATGATTCCGATTCTGACCTGCCAAGAAGTACACGAGTTCGAGCGGTTCTTGTGGCGCCTTCAAACGGCGGGGCCCCTTGTCCTGAGGTAAAATATCAAATATTAAATAAAATCTCTCATTTCATTAATTTGAAACAGAAACTTAATTTTCATGCCTCTTCTCTGTATCAAAAAGTTTCTAAACTAATGGTCTATTAAAATTTATTGTAATAATATTATTTGCCCGTGACCCGTGGCTCAGAGAGATTTAGCTTCTCGTGGGTCTCGAGTTCGCTTCCCGTGCCAAGCGAGAAAAATCTATTTCATTTGAATTGGCTACCAATTATTTGAAATAAATAGCGATGGAGTCTAAATGACCTTAGATGCCAAAAAAGACTTTAAACAAATTTAAAAAAATAAAATAAAATTATTTTCATATACGAGCGCGAGCGCCTGGTGCAGCGGCAACCAGAGTATTAGACATGCTGTTTTGTTTGCTTGACTTTAGGGCTTCCAACAAATTAAAATAAATAAAGGTTGAGGGTAGCGAGTAGTTAAAATATATAGGGTACGAGAAAGTAAAAGGATTCCAAATTTGTTTTTAGTTTCTTAATCCAATGCTAATAAGTTCTATTTGGCTCAGCCAAAAAAGTAAAAATAATAATTCAAATAAATTATAGATTATAGGTCAGTCATGAAGATATTAAAGTAATTTTTGTTTCTCAAATAAAAATAATTTTTTTTTTTTTTTTTTTTTTTTTTTTTTTTTTTTTTTTTTTTTTAAGATACACCTACTATGTAAATGCATTTCCATCCCCCCAAAGCAATCTTCAGTCTATCATCAGAACAAATTTATTTCCTCCCTACCAGAAAAAAAAAATATCAAGGGCGAATTTTATGGTCCCTGACTGTTCCATTTATTGTCCGTAACAAGATCTCTCTCTTTTTTATTGTACCATTATGTTTATATATTCTTGCATCTCTATTTATAAATCAAATATATATATATATTTTTAACCTTAAAAAAGGGGAGAAAAGTAAATTTGACATTTTTGTTAAAAAATCATCTAAGATCAAGTGGATCAACCTCTTTACCTGCATTTTATATATTGAATACAACAATGTCAGCGCCATCTACAGTCATTCCTATCAAGTTAGACACAAACTTCAGCGCCATCTACCCTCATTCCCAGATTAGATACAATAATCAAAGCAAGTGTTTCATGATGTTACAAAATCAAATTCAAAAAAGCTTATTGTAACATTTTTTTTTTTTTTTTTATTATAAAAAACATTCACACTTTTTCTCATTCACACTCAAATTCACACACACATTCACACAGTCTTTTCGGCAACTGAGGCCATTTAAGACTTTTTACGATAATCAGTATTTTTAATATATCAATTGGGGGGTCCAGGCATTTTTATTTAAGTCATTTGGTATCCAAATGCCTTAAATAAAATTATCGGACTGCCTGGGGTCCGAACCCGAGACGTTCGGTATAGAAGGTAGGCACGCTACCAACTACTCCAAGCCCCTTATTGTAACATCATGCTATTTATGTAAACGCTTGCTTTGATTATTGAATCTAAACTTACAAAAGATACTTTAAGACTAATTAATTTTGAAATTAAGAAGGCTTTCAACAAGAGAAGTGAAACTTATTCCCTCCACTCTGGTAGAACATAGACTCACATTCGTAAAAATCCAGCAAATTTGAATTTTTTAAGCAATGAGGGCACCTTAGAACGAGGAAAAAGCAGATGCAGAACTGGACTCAACACATTTATATATATCTCAAAGCAGTTACGGAGGGCATATTGAATCTTTAGTCCGAAACTACTGAGGCATTTTTAAAGTATTTTTTATGCGGGTTATGATTTAACGCCATCTTATCGGCAAAAACATGCGAACAGCCTCCTGAACCGCCTTAATAAATCACAAATTCATTTGATGATCTATTAAATAATTTGAAAATTATTCGAATAGAACCGAAACATTTTTATCGTGAATGTGAATCTTCAAACAGAGTTATTATTGGGGGGTTTTTTTTTTTTTAATAAACGTGAAGAAATGTACAATAATATTTGTTTATAAATAGCTTAAATATTTTAATTTTTTTTTTATTATTCTTTTAATTATTAGCTATTAATTTCATAGGTATATAAATAAAAAAAAAACTTTGCGCGCAATTAAAATTAAATTAAGAGAAAGAGAGAGAATCATTAACCTTCGGTTTGTAAAGTCGAGATAAAAAAAACGTGAATAATAAATTTGAATTTTTATATATAAAAATATATACTAGTATAAAAGAATGATAAATTGTTTTCACAAACGATTTTGAATTTTATTATTAATTTGGAATAATATCGGAGTGGGTTAATACAGTCTGTCTGACTTTTGAAATGATAAAAAAAAAAAAATTAATTTAAAACATAAACCCATAATAAATTTAATTAATCAGTATTTTTTTTAACACGGTAAAATATTTTTTTATTTAAATATCACGAGGGTATAAGAAGCGGCATCTAAATTTATTTGTTATAAGATGTAAGAGATAGTAGTCAAAGCAATATGTCCTGAAGAAGGCAGGAAGAATCAGTCGAAACGTCGAAAGAATTACAATAAATAAAGGATTTTATAACAAATTTTGATCTTGGATATAGTATAATTTTAACCTTTTTTGTTAAAAAGGGTGGTCTGCTTTGAAAAAGGTATTTCTCACACAGACAAGACAGCGTGGGCGTGGGCCATTTGGGCTGCCTAACTGCCTGGCTTTAGTCTCAATATTATTGCAACAGATGTTACATTTACTTTTATATATTAGTATATATATGTTTGTTTGGAAATCAATTCTATTAACTCTCAGAAGATAAATGGAGTTAAGAATTCAGACGACTCAGGTGTTTCAGGTCACTTTATAGCATTTCAATCTACTAGATATTAGATCAACTCATTTGGTCGAATATAAAAATCTGGGACTGTTAGCTTAGCCGAAATAGTGTTAATAGAGTGATTGACAACTGGAAATTTATTTCTCCAAACTGCAAACAATCTGACCTAGAACAGGCCGGAAGAATCAGTCAACACGTCGACATAATTAAATAAAGAATTGGTTCTATAAATTAGAATTTAAGCTCTGACAAGGTTTATTAATTAATTTATCTTGAAATCTGGCGGGACTGATTGCACAGCAGACAAATTCCTCTTGTCTTCGATAATTGAAAGCTGTGTTTTGTGCTTGTCATACCAGATTTTTTCGACATATATTTAGTTTAGATTACAATTCAAGATATATAATTTATAAATATAAAAAAATATTTATAATTTTGTTAGCATGGCACCACTCACCTATTCTTTTCTATCAAGTACAAGATTAAAGTGTGCTTCAATTAATTTTGATGGTAGTGTGAGAATATACATTCTAAAGAGCATCTAAACCATAATTGATTTATTAATTTTAATCAAAATCGTTGAAGCTAATTTTGAGAAAATCAAAAAAAACTGAAAAAGTACATCAGTTATGTATTAGTACTTTTATGTCGATTTTGTTCAAAAGGTTATTTTCGCCCTGTAGTGGGATACCTGACTTAAATATAAAATTTCAACCTTATAGCTCATTTCCTTTATATTTTATTTTGATCAAAGACGACAGATTTTGCGAAATACACTTTTTTGATCTTTTAGGACCTCAAAACGTGTATTTCCGTCAAAATTTCTACATCAATACCATGAATCTTTAAGAGAAATTAATAATCCAATGATAAATCAAAACAAGCTTTCTGAATGGTTCAAGCAAACATAATCTTATTTCCTAATAATAGTTTCTTATTCCCCTTAATTATTTACAATGGTCTAATTTATTTATTAATATTGTTTTTAAAGTTAGCTCATTTAAATAATTTGTCTTGTTTGTGTTGCAGTTGACAGAAACGCGGCCATGTCCCCCTCGAGTGCAATGTCTACGCCATGGCAAGAAACCGGCGAAATTCTCGTCCGCCACCTCAGGAGGATTGGGGTCCCCCTCGCCCGAATACAAGCTCAAGGTGGGCGAATGGAGACGATGTGAAGCCCCCAACAGCCTCGTCTCCGGAGACATCCTCGCATGTGAGTCACAAATCTCTTGTTTGTTATCCGCCCCAACTTTCTCTACACCCCCCAACTCTTATCTACTACACCTTCTTCTTCAGAATATCTTACCGGTAATAATAATCCGGGGACATAAGACTTTAAAGTTATAATTCCCTTGTCTCTTCTTTTCTACCTACAATAATCTAGAACTATCGCACTAACGATCTACTCTTATCTGCAGTTTCCTTATAGCTTTTATTAATAATAATGAAATAGCTTTAAAAATAATTGTAATTATACATTAGAAAGAAATATTTTAAATTTGCTTGGGGTCAGTCGCTTCCTAATAGCTTATTTAATAGATAATATAATTTCCACACCTTATTTGTATGCAAAGAATCTGGTGTGACTGGCGATATATTTAGTTGCTCTTAGCACTTTAGTTCCAAACTTGACCACGCGATGATTCATACATAGATGGCGCTGAGCTACGAATGCTTCCACATCAGTAAAGTGTACTTCAAACGACTTCCACGAAAAAATCCACTAATATACTTTTTTAAAGAGCATTTAAAAATAGTTCATTTTATGAATTTTAAACAGAATCGTTGCAGCGAATTCTAGAGAAAATCGCAAAAAACTGAAAAAGTACATCAGTAAAGTGTACTTCAAACGATTTCCACGCAAAATTTCACTGATACACTTTTTAAAGAGCATCTAAAAAATAGTGGATTTTTGAATTTAAAAAAAAATCCTTGGAGCGAATTTTTGAGAAAATCGAAAAAAAAACTGAAAAAGTACATCAACAAAGTACTAGTACCTTTTGGCCGATTTTGTTTTAAAAGCTTATTTACTCGAGTTCGGAAGAATCCTAACTTAAATATAAAATTTCAACCTCCTAGCTCATTTCCTTCATGGTCAAACAAACACAGACCAATTTGCGGGATCCACTTTTT
>JAKCPI010005963.1:0-20123 GCA_023213315.1 Euborellia annulipes
ACTATAAGTGTAATTGGTTTCAAATAGATTCATTGAAAATTGTGGATTTCTATAGAACATATACATACATGGCACAGATACATTTTTCCCAAATCAATCAAATAAAATTGTTAATAAGTAAAAAAAGTTGTCTTCTTCTTCTTCTTCTTCTGTCCTCGCCATTATTCTTCACGGGTGCGGGGTCGGCGGACTTAACCACTCCCTTCCTACTCTCCTCTGTCCAATGCTGTTGTCTCCGACAGGCCAAGCTCGGTCATGTCTCGCGCCTTGACCCGATGAAGCCAAGGCCATCCTGGGTGCTCCTCTACGTTGTCGTCCGAGGAGTCCCATGTCGTACACCGTCTTCGCCACGCCACTACTCTCTTGGCGTACGACATGTCCAAGTAAAAAAAAGTTGTACGATGGCTATAACTTTTTTTCTTTTCTGCAATCTCTCTTATAGCACTAGTATAAATATCTCACTTATCTAATCTATTCTCAGGAATAATTTTCTCAATTTATGAATTTTTAAAAAATAAAATTAATTACTTATAAACCATTGAATTTTAGAGAATGCTCTTTAGTAGATAATTTAATAGATGGCCAAAGTTTCTCTCTTTTAATGGGTCTCATTTTTAAATGGTTGTAATTTCACTCCTTTAAAACTAAAAGGAAAAGGAAATAGACTGTGAAAGACTTCATTTCAAACTTTGTATGTTCCAATTAATAGATTAGATGGCAGCCAAAAGAATTTTTTACTTCATTTGGTTACTAGCGTAGGAGTTTTTCAAACTAGAAAGTGTTTATATTTATAGATCCTAAGGAAAAAAAAATGTTAATTAGTTAATTAAAAGATATAGCCTAGTTAATTTAAATCTGGTATTTCTGGGAATATTCGGAGTTATGAGGTAAAAAATGTTTTTAAGCAAAATGACCAAGTCATTAATTCATTTTTATTTGATTAACTCTCCAGAGCATTGCACAAATGTGCATGTATAATGGGAGCTCAGGAGCAATTAATACAAATTTTATTAGTAAGAGGTCACTCCAATGTCAGCTGGCCAAGCCATATAAATAAGAGAAGAAGAAGAGGACTCTCCAGTACTCAAACTCAAACGAATTTATGTATATTCATCGCTCAGGGGTCCATATCTTGTGGGTACGTGGATGGCGACCACGAGCTGCCCGAGCTGGGACAGGCAGTCCTTCAGTTCTTTGTATGTCTCTCTCTTCCTTCCTCTTTTCAACAGGCGTAAGATCGTGCGACGGGCCTGTCTATTCTATTTCTTCCGGTCGCAAAAAAGCGTGATAGGTCTGGATGGTAAAAGTGAGGCCCGCCGACCCCGCATCGTGGGAATAAGGCGAGGACAGAAGAAGAAGAAGAAGAAGAGGAAGTGGAGTTAGTGAGGGAAATTTAAAACTTTAAGTGAGGGAAAATTAAAATTTTCAAACAGTGAACAAGAATAAATTTGATCCATTTGCTCGCCAAAGCCGAGTAAGGGGATCCACGGGGCTCAGCCCCCTGGAAAGTGGCAAAGCCCGCCGAAGGCTTTGCCACTTATATTAATAAATTATACATGCTTTATTTTCCATAAAGAAGTCTTAAAAGTAGCTTTTCCCCTTCAGTTGCCTTATAAAAAGATGCTCAAGGTTCCATTCTCGAGCACATCAGACACTTGTCCTACTTGCTCCGACGGTTACCCGCGCACAATTTTGCCATACTGTTTGACAAAGTTAGGTGTGTAGAATTCAAAAAAATGCCGCATAATTTCTGTGTCAGTTCCAGTAAATTTATGTGGAGCAACGCTGAACTGGACTGTTCAGTTATACGTCTCATTTCTCGATTCTTTTTCAAAATAATAGGCACAGATCTTGTGCTGATGTGTGCATCTGCGACTAAATGTTCGCCATGCCTAAATTCACTTCCACCGAAGAAATAGTATCATCCAATTCCATGAAAAAATGATACCCGCTTTCAACAAAACAAACACCTCATCTCTCTGAAAATATTCGACACAATAATCTTTTTCAATTATTAGTTTGTATTTTTTTATCATATCCTTTTCAAATAGATATTTCAATTTTTAAATTTAGATACTATTATGCTAGAAAAGATACAGCCAATAGGATTAAATTGATTGATAAAATAATCCGTAAGAAGCTGGATCAATAATTTCAACCAGAATAAAATATCTACTACAAATGTTTGCTAAAGATAAAAGAAAAACGTGGGGTATAAAATCCTACAATAAAAAAATCGATAAATATAATTAAAAAAAAAAATTATCTTTAGCTTATTCAAATTGTTTCTAGAACAAGAGGTGGGAATTAGTTCTCAATCGTTCGACTCTCGAAGGACCAAAGTTGAGATTTGATTAAGGCATTGTGCTTTTGCGTTAAACTTAGTAGCTTTGTGAATGCCCAGAAGCCAACAACCAACTAAATGATTGCAAATTATCTCTTCCTGTTAATTTTATCAACGGAAATTTACTACAATTATTCCACTATTTCTTTTAATGTATAGTTAGAAGCATCTGTTTGATATCGTCGATTGAATATATTTCTATCTAAATTATCTTCAGCCACAATCATTTATCTGTATTTATTTCTAAGGCCGTTATTTCTATATTCGCTCAGGGGCCCATAACTTGTGGGCACGTGGATGGCGACCACGAGCTGCCCGAGCTGGAACAGGCAAATCCTATTCTTTGTATGCCTGTCTCTGCCTTCCACCTTTCAACAGGCGTCAGATCGTGCGACGGGCCTGTTCTATCCTTCTCGGTCACAGACGATCGTTTAGTCAGAAGAAAAACCGAAGTCTTTAGCATTATGTTCGTTTTATGTTTCATTTTTAATCAGAAGAAAAACCGAAATGTTTTTTCGCATTACGTTGGCTGAAATAGAAATATCCACATATTAAAAAATTGTTTTTAATTTTACTTTCTCTTACCTATGTATATATGTAATATATATATAGAGAGAAAGTATTGGATTCATGTCAAAAATTCGATGTCGAGATTTTGATGGATCTTCACGTTTTGAGGTCCCCTGAATCCAAAAAAGTGGTTTTCGCGACATGGTCTGTCTGTGGGTGGGTGGGTGGGTGGGTGTGTGTGTGTTCAATTTTAAGGATGAAGGAATTGAGCTACGAGGTTGAAATTTTATATTTAAGTTAAACACCTCCCGGGACCGGAAAAATAAGCTTTTAATCAAAATCGGCCAAAGAGTACTAGTACTTTACTGATGTACTTTTTCAGTTTTTTTCGATTTTCTCAAAATTTGCTCCAACGATTTTTTTTTAAATTCAAAAATCACTTATTTTTTAGATGTTCTTTAAAATGTATATTCTCATTTTGCGATTGAAATCTTGTGAAGACCACTTTACTCTTGTATTTCATAGGGAAGATAGGAGAAATGGTTGCCATGGTAACAAAATATAAATATTTTCCCATACTTATAAATTTTACATCTGAATTCAAATGTTCCGTACTGTCGGGAACTAAATATATGTCGACACAAAAAATCTGGTGTGACAAGCACAGAACACAACTTTCGATTACCGAAGGTAAGAGAAAGTTGTGTGCTGTGCGCCAGTCACACCAGATTTTTTTAATTGCATTGGTTTCTAATATTATATTGACAGAAAAATTATCTTGAATTTATTTATTAAAAAATGATAAGTACAGTGGACGCCAAAATTAAGTCCCACCCATGCGTTTTCTACATGTGATTATTTCATTGTTTTTATAAAAGAAAATGAAAATCTTTATTGGAAATTTTCTAGGTTTGAATCATGAAAGTTTCCATTAAAAAATTATTAATATTTTTTTTTTAAACAATGAAATAATCACAAGCAGAAAACGCATGGGTGGGATTTAATATTGTCCCTCACTGTACTTTGCCATTTAATGATTTTCAAATTTTGTTTTTCGCATTCTTGGAGACAGCAGTGGGGGGTGGGGTCTACTCTCAAATGAAGTCCCTTCTGTTTAAATGAATTTATATTCAGTCGCTTTATTGAATTGAAACACCAAATGGGCTTCTCAAATAGTGTTTTAAAAAATTCATAAGTCACATGTTAAAATAAAAGAATCCTTTTTTCCACCTTGACCTAATACGTAAGAGGATAATAAAAGAAAAAGAGAAAGGGATTTGAATAAATGTTTGTACTTCTCCCAGGGCTAAATGGGAAATTTATTATTATTCATGCTGCAATTGTATGTGTATAGGCTTAAATGGATTACTTTTGCTGCTAATATAATTGAGAAAAGAGAATCTAATGTTCCAGATGCAAAAAAGTGTTATGGTTATGCTACTTCCTTCTCTTATATCTTTCCGGTTAATAAAATAACAGAATCATCTCGGTTAAGTTAACATTCCTCAAAAAAATGATATTCTTATTTATATATGAGTTTAATGCTAATTAAAAAAAAAATCGAATATGACTTTTGAGTTTAGTTTTGATTTAACATAAAAAAAGAAAGAACTCAAAATTCTTTCTGTTTATTTGGCCAAGTATTCAAATTCATCGATCCTTGGTACAGAAGGTCAGCACGCTAACCACTGCACCAAGGCCCGAGGGCTTTGATAGTATTAGTTTAAATCGCCTTTCTTCTTTATAAAGAGGGTTGCAGCTCTGGCAGGCGTTCAGAATTATGATGCGATGCTCTATCATTGCAAAACAAAATGTTGACTTATTTTAGTGGAATTTTATAATTAACATTCCCCTATAACCACTATCGAATTAAATATTTATTATGCTTACTCATAAAAAGTATAAAAAATATATAACATAAACCGCAATCTTTCAATTTTCCGTATTCAAATTGGATAATTAAAAAAAGTCCTGGTCTTTTATGTACTAAGTAAATATATATTTATAATATGGATAATATAAATTCCGTTTTAATATTTTCCTTTTTGGCCCTGAGCCTCCTCCCCTGACATTATACTCTTATGAATATTAATCAAACATCCTTTACTAATTACTCAATTACCGTAAAAGAAAATGCTTCTGGCCAGCTGCCGATCCATTCTGAATATTTACACTACCCCTTCCCTTTTATCTATTTTTTTAATTTTTTTAATAGAAAAAATCTGGTGTTACACCTCGTTTCAAAATCCATCCATGATGTTTTACCAAAAGACAAAAGGCGTTCACTTTTTTGGATTCAGGGGACCTCAAAACGTGTATATCCATCATAATCTCGACATCGAATTTTTGACATGAATCCAAAACTTTCTCTCTATAGGACTATATATTAACATATATAGAGGTAAGAGAAAGTAAAATGAAAAAATAAATAAATTAAATTTGATTATTTCTCATTTAATACTATAAACTGGAAGAGAACAATTAAAGGAAAGTTGGAATTAAATTAGTTCAACTAAGAGATTTCATTAAAATCGGGCATGTTTTAGCCAATCAGAAAGCTTGGTTCGGACTGCCTGTCATAAAAAAGATCGCATTAAAATAACAAAATTATTGCAATATTATGAGAGTTTTTAATTATAGACCACATTTGTTAATAATTATTTATTAAAAATATGAATACTGTACAACTGCTTCTTCTGCAGTCGTTATCAAGTACAGCGCAGTTGCTCCGACTCAGGGGAACTAACCTCTAAGGGACAGTTACATGCATTTTATATACGTCAGCACCACACAGCCATTCCTATAAATGACTGAAATAAAGTTAGACACAAACTTCAGCGCCATCTACAATCATTCCCATGAAGTTAGACACAATCATCAAAGCACATGTTTACATAAAAAGCATGATGTTACATTAAGTTTATTATGTTATTTCACCCTTATGGGGGTTAAAATAAACATTTAAAAAAAAATTATTATTATTAAAATTAATTGCTGATTAGGGAAAAATAAAAAGAAAAATTTATTTGGGTGAATGATTGATTTATTGGAAAATTTAATATAAAATTTGATTGTTGATTGGTCATTGGCTTCGCAACAATGACTTTGGGGGTAACAATAAAAAAGGGTATTGAGTAATCTGTCGACTGGCTCAGGCTCCAAGGTTCATATTTGCTCAAGATTAAAACAATATTTTTATTATTAAAATTTTAAAGAAGAGATTTGATCTTTTCAACATCAATGAATTATATTTAATAAGAATTTATATTGAAAGTTAATTAAATGGAAATCAAGGGACACACACACAATTTGCATTTGTTGATCAGGACTTATCTGGTGGTTGAAGAGAGTGTTGTAGCTGCGCATGCGTGATGGCTGTTGCAGCACGAGGTCCAAGCTATCGTTGATGGAGATAGTTTGGATAGCGTTTCGGTGACGGACTTGCCCAAGTACATTTCGGTCGCCTTGGCTGCCTTCATCGAGAGGAATTTCGGCAACGGATGAAGCCAAGTGCAAAGAAATGGTTGTCGCCAGTTGGCCGGAAATGATGGCGTTAAAAATTATAAAAACTTCTTCTCTCTTCGCATGGACTCAATTAATGATTACGAGTGAATTTTCTTGATAAAATAAAGACTGGGCATAATAATAGTGTTGGAAAAGAGAGACTGTACGGCCTGCACTTTATAGAAAACAGCCGCCATGAGCGATGTCATCCGCGGTCTCTCCCGGTCTCTCATGGTCTGATCGACTTGCTTTCTTCTCTCTCCTTCTGTGTGTGTCCCTGTCTGTGTGTGTGTATATCAAAATTTGATTGGCAACCCTTTTGACCAATCAGAAATCGAAATAATTTCAAGTGGAAATTTCCCTTGAAAATATTGAAAATTATTTGATAATATATAAAATTTAATCGGATCGGATGAAATTATTTAATTCGATTTAAATTCAATTTCTTTGTATTAATAATATAATATTTTAATTATATAGGTATTTAAAGAGAGCAAATAAGAACCTTAGACTCTGACAAACGATATATTAAAATTACACTAATGACAACGAATTATTTAAGGAACAGATTAAATAATAATAAAAATCGTAATTAAAACGATATACCATTACAAGTTTTTTGAATTTGATTTTTTAATATAAATGGTACAAAATATTATTAAATTATTCTAAAAATATAATACAATATTGAATTACATTTTTCTAATTGAACACAATGTTTTTATGTAAACACTTGCTTCGATCATTGTGTTTAACTTCATGAGAATGATTGTAGATGACGCTGACGTCATTTAATATAAAATGCGCATAACGAATCCACAAAAGTTTTAATAAATAAATAACAGAATTATTTGAGATACAAATTTAGATTATATTTAAAATTGTATTCTCTGTTTCAAACTGTATTTTTCACATTACTCCCTATAGGAACAGACAGTAGCTTTTGATTGAAAAAACTCTCAGTCTGGACTGCACCCATAATTTTTATATTGAATATTGATAAATAAAATCAATTTATTTCTAGGATTAATGAATTTCTAAATTTTATCTTTGTAATTTCAAAAAAAATATATATATATATATATATATATATATATATATATATATATATATATATATATATATATATATATATATTTTCTAAACATCTTTTTTATCTCTATAAATTCTTTTATTTATTAACCAATAATCATACGTAACAGAAAAAGAGAGGCTTAAGGTTTTAGAATTTATTTTTCCTCCCAAAAAAAGGATAAAAAGTATATATATAAAAATATTTAAAGATCCAATCCATGAAATGACAGCAATATCGTTTATAATAGTTGATAGAATTGAGTATAAACTAGAATGGCAATTTTATAGAGCTGGTTATAGGTATAATAAAAAGGGTTATATCACTTTTGATAACTTGCCAGCAATTATTCAGGCTTAGGGCAGGTGGGAGGGGAGGGGGATGTTCACTCTTTCCATATTTTGGCTCATGTTTAGTATATTTTTCCCGTTTGGATGAATAATCCCACCAAATCCAAAGGATTAATGCATTTTCCATAAATGATTGATAGAGAGGCTCTCTCGTCATATATTTATTCCTTCTCTTACTGAAATATGTTTTCTCCTTTGAATGGTGAGCTTAATGGAAATATCAATTCATATTTTTTTGAAAATTTTATCATATCGATCGATAATTTTTTTATACATCATTAGGATAGCTAATTATAATAATTTTATTTTGGTAACATTCAATAAATCCTCATTTTGTATATTAAAGCTTTTGTGGTTTGTATTATTAGTATTAGGAAAGTTCCCAGCTAGCAGAGACCCGTCAAAATGACGTCGGAAACTGGTCAGAGATGACCACAAATGACGTTGTTGTTTTCACAACAAAAAAACCACACACCAATCACTCTCCCACCCCGGACCCTGTTTTGGAAACTTCAAAAAACGTGAATCCCTGTCTTTTTTTTTTCTTTTTTTTTACTCTCAATAACTTCAAAAAACCGGAACCAATTGACACACCACTCTGACAAGTTTTGAAATCTTAAAAAAATGACATTATTTTTTTTTTTTTATTTTTTTAAATTTTATTAAAAAAAAAAAAAAAAAAAAACACAAAAAAAAAATTTAAATTTAAAATAAAAATAAATAAAAAAAAAAAATAAAATAAAAAAAAAACCCCCCCCCCTCCCTTCAAAAAAAAAAAAAATGGAAAATTAAAATTAATATAAATATAATAATAAAAAAATAAAAATTGAAAAATTTTAAATTTTAAATTTTAATTTTAATTTACTATAATTAATTTTTTTAAAAAACTAAAAAAAAAAAAAAAAAAAAAAAAAGGGGGGGGGAAAAAAGAAAAAAAAAAAAGGGGGGGAAATAAAATGGTTTTTAATTATAGACCTCATTTTGTATTAATTATTTATTAATAATATAAATACTTTACAACGTATTGACTGCTTATTCTACAGTCGTTTTTATCTACAATCATTGCCATGAACTGTGCACTCCGGCTCAAGTGGACCAACCTCTTTACCTGCATTTTATATATTGAATACAACAATGTTAGCGCCATATCTACAGTCATTCCTATGAACACAAACTTCAGCGCCATCTACCCTCATTCCCATGAGGTTAGATACAATAATCAAAGCAAGTGTTTACACAAAAATCATGATGTTACAAAATCAAATTCAAAAAGCTTATTGTATCATGCTATTGTGGTCCAGGCATTCTTATTTAAGCCATTGGTTTCCAAAAAATCATAGGACTGCCTGGGATCCGAATCCGCGATCCTTGGTATAGAAGGCCAGCACGCTAGCCACTACACCAAGCCCAGTTAGAGTCTTGAGTATATAGTATAAAGTGAAATAATTTTAATGACCTAAAAGGTAACATAAAATCTAGTACAGTACAGATGATTTTATTTTACCTTTTCAAATTTAAAATTATTTCACTATTTACCATATACTCTACTTTCCAGGTAGGGACTTAATTTTGGCGCTCACTGTACAGTATTTATATTTTTAATAAATAATTAATCACAAAATGTGGTCTACAATTAAAAACTCTCATAATAATAACCCTCACTTTTTTTTTAGAAATCTATTTGAAGTATCCAACAAACTGCTATTTTTTACTAAAAATAAAATTTTATTTTAGACATTTGTGTAATGAAATATAATAGATTGTTAATCAATAAATAAATTTTAATCGAAGCTCTTTGATGAGACAACTAGTTATCCATCAATGGGAAAATAATTATTTTCCCCCCACTCATACCAGTCACCCCTTAAACAATAATTTTCAAAAGCTTTCTGAAGGGTCGCCTCTTCGATTGAAAGGAAATAAATTGGAGGGATCTCGCTTTATGCCATCTTATTTCTTCCCCCACTCCTTGCCAAGACTTTTATTATAATAGAGAATATTATTATTGGCAATTTCTTGGAAAAAGAAGTGAGAATGAATAGAAGTCAAATTAATTGGTTGAAATTGAAGGTCAATTATGGTTAAAGAATTATTGTCTTTTTTCAAAGATCAGAAGTCTAGTTATAATAATTATAATTAATAAATAAATAATTTTCTATATTAAATATAACGTTTCGGTGGCCTTTTTCAAATACAATCACAGAAATATAGGGCTCTATTCTGAAGGGTAGCGAAAAAGAATGATTAATGCGTTAAGGTTTTAACACTCTCTCTTGCCAACGGACTTCTGGACTGGAACCAAGAGCAACGCACCTTTCTCGTTAGAGTTTGATAAATTAATGAGAGGGAGAGAGAATTTTAATAATTAAAGATTATGTCGCCGTCACAGACCTTGTGGAACAAATTTGATAACATTTTCTAATTCACTAAAAGATGATTTTTTTATGAAAAATATAATATATAATAAAATTTTATTATTTCTCATTTTTCCAGGTGCATCGAGCAATAGACGAGGAGAACTGCTTCACTGTGGCACGCAAACCAGATCCAGTTCGTTTCTGTCATATCCCAAGAGCTCAAGACTGTGTCGTGGGTCCATTTGGTGAATGGTCCAAATGCCCAGGGGATGATGATTCCGAGTCCATGCGATGCCAGTCCAACGGCGAGGATGACGATGATTCTGATTCTGACCTGCCAAGAAGTACACGAGTTCGGGCGGTTCTTGTGGCGCCATCAAACGGCGGGGCCCCTTGTCCTGAGGTAAAATAAAATATTTAATAAAATCTCTCATTTCATTAATTTGAAACAGAAACGTAATTCTCATGCCTCTTCTCTGTATCAAAAAGTTTCTAAACTACTGGTCTAATATAATTTTAAAAAAAATGTTAAAATTTATTGTAATAATATTATTTGCCCTTGACCCGTGGCTCAGAGAGAAGATTTAGCTTCTCGTGGGTCTCGCGTTCGCTTCCCGTACCAAGCGAAAAAAATCTATTTCATTTGAATTGGCCACCAATTATTTGAAATAAATAGCGATGGAGTCTAAATGACCTTAGATGCCAAAAAAGACTTTAAACAAATTAAAAAATCTGGTGTGACTGGCGCACAGCACACAACTTTCTCTTACCTTCGGTAATCGAAAGTTGTGTTCTGTGCTTGTCACACCAGATTTTTTGTGTCGACATATATTTAGTTCCCGACAGTACGGAACATTTGAATTCAGATGTAAAATTTATAAGTATGGGAAAATATTTATATTTTGTTACCATGGCAACCATTTCTCCTATCTTCCCTATGAAATACAAGAGTAAAGTGGTCTTCAGAAGATTTCAATTGCAAAATGAGAATATACATTTTAAAGAAAATCTAAAAATTAATTGATTTTTGAATTTAAAAAAAAATCGTTGGAGCAAATTTTGAGAAAATCGAAAAAAACTGAAAAAGTACATCAGTAAAGTACTAGTACTCTTTGGCCGATTTTGATTAAAAGCTTATTTTTCTGGTCCCGGGGGTGTTTAACTTAAATATAAAATTTCAACCTCGTAGCTCAATTCCTTCATCCTTAAAATTGAACACACACCCACCCACCCACAGACAGACCATGTCGCGAAAACCACTTTTTTGGATTCAGGGGACCTCAAAACGTGAAGATCCATCAAAATCTCGACATCGAATTTTTGACATGAATCCAATACTTTCTCTCTATATATATATTACATATATACATAGGTAAGAGAAAGTAAAAATAAAATAAAATGATTTTCATATTACGAGCGCCTGGTGCAGCGGCAACCTGTGCATTAGACATGCTGTTTGGTTTGCTTGACTTTAGGGCTTCTAACAAAATATAATAAATAAAGGTTGAGGGTAGCGAGTAGTCAAAAAAGGATTCCAATTTTATTTTTAGTTCCTTAATCCAACGCTTATAAGTTCTAAAAAAGTAAAAATAATAATTCAAATAAATTATTATAGGCTAATAATAGTCATGAAAATATTAAAGGAATTTTTGTTTCTCAAATAAAATTAAAAATCTTTTTTCAAGATATACCTACTATATGGTGGGTATAAATGCATTTTCATCCCCCCAAAGCAATCTTCAGTCTATCATCAGAACAAATTTATTTCTTCCCTCCCAGAAAAAAAAAATATCAAGGGCGAATTTTATGGTCCCTGACTGTTCCATTTATTGTCCGTAACAAGATCTTTCTCTTTTTTTATTGTACCATTATGTTTATATATTCTTGCATCTCTATTTTTAAATCAAATATATATATATATATATATTTAACCTTAAAAAAGGGGAGAAAAGTAAATTTGACATTTTTGTTAAAAAATCATCTAAGATCAAGTGGATCTTTACCTGCATTTTATATATTGAATACAACAATGACAGCGCCATATACAGTCTTTCCTATGAAGTTAGACACAAACTTCAGCGCCATCTACCCTCATTCCCATGAGATTAGATACAATAATCAAAGCAAGTGTTTACATAAAAATCACGATGTTACAAAATCAAATTCAAAAAGCTTATTGTAACATCATGCTATTTATGTAAACGCTTATTTTGATTATTGAATCTAACCTTATAAAAGATACTTTAAGACTAATTAATTTTGAAACTGATAAGGCTTTCAACAAGAGAAGTGAATCTTCCCTCCACTCTGGTAGAACATAGACTCACGTTCGTAAAAATCCAGCAAGTTTGAATTTTCTTAAGCAAAGAGGAGAACGAGGAAAAAGCAGATGAATAACTAGACTCAACACATTTATATATATCTCAAAGCAGTTACGGAGGGCACATTGAATCTTTAGTCCGAAACTACTGAGGCATTTTTAAAGTATTTTTTATGTGGTTAATGATTTAACGCCATCTTATCGGCATAAACATGCAAACAGCTTTGCCTCCTGAACCGCCTTAATAAATCAAAAATTCATTTGATGATCTATTAAATAATTTGAAAATTATTCGAATAGAGCCGAAACATTTTTTTATCGTGAATGTGAATCTTCAAACAGAGTTATTATTAGGGTTCGGATTTATAGGCTCTAAAAATCTTTAAAATAGGCAGGCAACTAAGCACTAAAAATTATTAAAATAGGTACTTAAAAAGGCATTTATTGTAAAAATAGGCACTTAAAAGGCATTATTTAAGAAATAAAATAAAAATTTTAAAAAATTGATGTCTTATTTTTGGTATTCTGGTGTGACTGGTCGCATAGCACACAATTTTTTCTTAATTTCGGTAATTTAAAGGCGCATTCTGTACTTGTTTGCCAGAATATAAATACAAATCAAATTTTTAAGTAGGCCTACTAATTTTTAAAATTTTACATTAAAATAAATTTTTTTTTTGAAAAAAGTAAGGTAATACCCCCCCCCCCCTTGAAATATTTTCTTGATAATTCAAAAAAATTTTATATTTAGGCTATGTATAGCTCGTAAAAATTGAAATTGGCTATTTGAACTTAAAATAGGCACTAAAAAAGGCATTTATAGATGAAATAGGCACTAAAACCCAGAATCGGCCAAAATAGGCATTATAAGCACTAACAAATGCCTCTTATTTTATTCAGAATTTCATGAAGCGTATACAATCATATTGGCCTAAATTTTAAGCCATAAATTAAAAAAAGGCAAATAGGGCGAAATCCGAGCCCTAGTTATTATTTTTATTTTTTTTTAATAAACGTGAAGAAATGTATTTGTTTATAAATGGCTTAAATATTTTATTATTATTTTTTTTTTATTATTCTTTTAATTATTAGCTATTAATTTCATAGGTATATAAATAAAAAAAAAACTTTGCGCGCAATTAAAATTAAATTAAGAGAAAGAGAGAGAATCATTAACCTTCGGTTTGTAAAGTCGAGATAAAAAAAACGTGATAAATAAATTTGAATTTTTATATATAAAAATATATACTAGTATAAAAGAATGATAAATTATTTTCACAAACGATTTTGAATTTTATTATTAATTTGGAATAATATCGGAGTGGGTTAATACAGTCTGTCGTTAATACAGTCTGTCTGACTTTTGAAATGATAAAAAAAAAAATTAATTGAAAACATAAACCCATAATAAATTTAATTAATCAGTATTTTTTTTAAAACGGTAAAATATTTTTTTTTTTAAATATCACGAGGGTATAAGAAGCGGCATCTAAATTTATTTGTTATAAGATGTAAGAGATAGTAGTCAAAGCAATATGTCCTGAAGAAGGCAAGAAGAATCAGTCGAAACGTCGAAAGAATTACAATAAATAAAGGATTTTATAACAAATTTTGATCTTGGATATAGTATAATTTTAACCTTTTTTGTTAAAAAGGGTAGTCTGCTTTGAAAAAGGTATTTCTCACACAGACAAGACAGCATGGGCGTGGGCCATTTGGGCTGCCTAACTACCTGGCTTTAGTCTCAATATTATTGCAACAGATGTTACATTTACTTTTATATATTAGTATATATATGTTTGTTTGGAAATCAATTCTATTAACTCTCAGAAGATAAATGGAGTTAAGAATTCAGACGACTCAGGTGTTTCAGGTCACTTTATAGCATTTCAATCTACTAGATATTAGATCAACTCATTTGGTCGAATATAAAAATCTGGGACTGTTAGCTTAGCCGAAATAGTGTTAATAGAGTGATTGACAACTGGAAATTTATTTCTCCAAACTGCAAACAATCTGACCTAGAACAGGCCGGAAGAATCAGTCAACACGTCGACAGAATTAAATAAAGAATTGGTTCTATAAATTAGAATTTAAGCTCTTATTAATTAATTTATCTTAAAATCTGGCGGGACTGGTTGCACAGCAGACAAATTCCTCTTGTCTTCGATAATTGAAAGCTGAGTTTGGTGCTTGTCATGCCAGATTTTTTTTGTCGACATATATTTAGTTTTGATTACAATTCAAGATATATAATTTATAATTATAGAAAAATATTTATAATTTTGTTAGCATGGCACCACTCACCTATTCTTTTCTATCAAGTACAAGATTAAAGTGTGCTTCAAATAATTTTGAGGGCAGTATGAGAATATACATTCTAAAGAGCATCTAAACAATAATTGATTTATTAATTCTAATCAAAATCGTTGAAGCGAATTTTGAGAAAATCGAAAAAAACTGAAAAAGTACATCAGTTATGTATTAGTACTTTTAGGTCGATTTTGTTCAAAAGGTTATTTTTGCCCTGTAGTGGGATACCTAACTTAAATATAAAATTTCAATCTTATAACTCACTTCCTTTATATTTTATTTTGATCAAAGACAGACAGATTTTGCGAAATACACTTTTTTGATCTTTTAGGACCTCAAAACGTGTATTTCCGTCAAAATTTCCACATCAAATTTTTACCATGAATCTTTAAGAGAAATTAATAATCCAATGATAGATCAAAACAAGCTTTCTGAATGGTTCAAGCAAACATAACCTTATTTCCTAATAATAGTTTCTTATTCCCCTTAATTATTTACAATGGTCTAATTTATTTATTAATATTGTTTTTAAAGTTAGCCCATTTAAATAATTTGTCTTGTTTGTGTTGCAGTTGACAGAAACGCGGCCATGTCCCCCTCGAGTGCAATGTCTACGCCATGGCAAGAAACCGGCGAAATTCTCGTCCGCCACCTCAGGAGGATTGGGGTCCCCCTCGCCCGAATACAAGCTCAAGGTGGGCGAATGGAGACGATGTGAAGCCCCCAACAGCCTCGTCTCCGGAGACATCCTCGCATGTGAGTCACAAATCTCTTGTTTGTTATCCGCCCCAACTTTCTCCACACCCCCAACTCTTATCTACTACACCTTCTTCTTCAGAATATCTTACCGGTAATAATAATCCGGGGACATAAGACTTTAAAGTTATAATTCCCTTGTCTCTTCTTTTCTACCTACAATAATCTAGAACTATCGCACTAACGATCTACTCTTATCTGCAGTTTCCTTTGAGCTTTTATTAATAATAATGAAATAGCTTTAAAAATAATTGTAATTATACATTAGAAAGAAATATTTTAAATTTGCTTGGGGTCAGTCGCTTCCTAATAGCTTATTTAATAGGTGATATAATTTCCACACCTTATTTGTATGCAAAGAATCTGATGTGACTAGCGATATATTTAGCACTTTAGTTCCAAACTTGACCACGCGATAATTCATAGATGGCGCTGGGCTACGAATGCTTCCACATCAGTAAAGTGTACTTCAAACGATTTCCACGAATAATTTCACTGATATACTTTTTAAAGAGCATCTAAAAAATAGTTCATTTATGAATTTTAAACAAAATTGTTACAGGGAATTATGAGAAAATCGCAAAAAACTGAAAAAGTACATTAGTAAAGTGTATTCCAAACGATTCCAACGGTAAATTTCACTGATACACTTTTTAAAGAGCATCTAAAAAATAGTGGATTTTTGAATTTAAAAAAAATCCTTGGAGCGAATTTTGAGAAAATCGAAAAAAAACTGAAAAAGTACATCAGCAAAGTACTAGTACTTTTTGGCCGATTTTGTTTAAAAGCTTATTTACTCGAGTTCGGAAGAATCCTAACTTAAATATAAAATTTCAACCTCCTAGCTCATTTCCTTCATGGTCAAAAATGTCCACACACACACACACACACAGACCAATTTGCGGGATCCACTTTTTTTTGACTCAGGGGACATCTATATCCATCAAACCTCGACATTGAATTTTTGACATGATTGCAATTCTTTCTCTCTCTATATATTTCATATCTCAGCAAAAAACATCGGAGATGCAAAAAGGGGCGCCTCGCATTATTTTTGCCCAGCGTCGAGGTGAAATCAAAAAAATGCGCCTCGCTTTTCTGATTTATATAAAAGCGAGGAAATATTTTCACTTAAATAAAACCCCTACAGAATTTTATTTGTTTCATATATCCTCGCTTTTATATAAATCAGAAAAGCGAGGCGCATTTTTTGATTTCACCTCGACGCTGGGCAAAAATAATGCGAGGCGCCCCTTTTGCATCTCCGATGTTTTTTGCTGAGATTTCACTTCTTTTTGTGAAATTTTACATTTAAATATTATTTAATAATTTTTGTTTATTAAATATTAAGTTATCCCATGAATAGATCTTTTAATATGCATTCCAATCAGTAAAAAATAAATACATCGTTTGGTATCCATTCAAAACGATAAACATAGGATTTCACTAAATTTTATAAAATTTTAGGATTTTTATTTTTGTTATGTTGGTAGGATGTAAATACATCATTTGGTATCCATTCGAAACGATAAAGATAGGATTTCACCGAATTTTATAAAATTTTAGGATTTTTATTTTTGTTATGTTGGTAGGATGTAAATACATCATTTGGTATCCATTCAAAACGATAAACATAGGATTTCACCAAATTTTATAAAATTTTAGGATTTTTATTTTTGTTATGTTGGTAGGATGTAAATACATCATTTGGTATCCATTCAAAACGATAAACATAGGATTTCACCAAATTTTATAAAATTGTAGGATTTTTATTTTTGTTATGTTGGTAGGATGTAAATACATCATTTGGTATCCATTCAAAACGATAAACATAGGATTTCACCAAATTTTATAAAATTTTAGGATTTTTATTTTTGTTATGTTGGTAGGATGTAAATACATCATTTGGTATCCATTCAAAACGATAAACATAGGATTTCACCAAATTTTATAAAATTTTAGGATTTTTATTTTTGTTATGTTGGTAGGATGTAAATACATCATTTGGTATCCATTCAAAACGATAAACATAGGATTTCACCAAATTTTATAAAATTTTAGGATTTTTATTTTTGTTATGTTGGTAGGATGTAAATACATCATTTGGTATCCATTCAAAACGATAAACATAGGATTTCACCAAATTTTATAAAATTTTAGGATTTTTATTTTTGTTATGTTGGTAGTACTTCTTATCACGTTAATCTATTGTATTTCTATCTGAAGGGATCTATCCTAAAATTTTTTATTCCATTAGGGATGAAAATTACTAATATTAATAGATATGTTCCTAGATGACGTCATCAGGGAGCAAAATAGTTAGAATTGTCTTTTCGCCACGTTAAAGATAGGACAAATTTGAAATTTTGAATACCTCTCAAAAAGTCACTTTTGATCCAAAATGAAATTTTATATCAAAGGTATCGGGTTTTTGATAGTATCTATTTGTATTTTAAATTTCATCCTAATCGGTCCAGCAGGGAAACCTGTAGCTTTGTCTAAAAATTTGAAAATTGAAGAAAAGAATGAAAAAAAAAAAAAAAAAGAAAAAAAAAAGGAAAAATAAGAGACTAACTTTTGACCTTCCGAAATCGGCAAAATCTCAACTTTGAGCCTCTGCCATTCTTTTTGGCACTGGAATTTTTTTTTGAATTCGTGCTCAAAATAATCCTTATTTATTCTAGTTTAATATAAAAAAAATTTGGCTCCGATATCTTAAAACCTTTTTGAGATATTCGCCCAGAAAGAGAAAAGTTTCTCAAAAAAATTTTTTCACGTCCCTATCTTTTATTAAGGATTTAAAATCATTCTTGATAATATAGTCTAGGGACGACTCGTCCATCTAAATGCAATGGGCCATTGGCATCTATTGGAATATCAACTAAATGGTAGTATTAAGAGTTTCTTTGCTTTCTTTTGCTTTTTACTTGCTCGGCGACGAGTCGCTCCCGCGACTCTTGATATAGGGTAAGAGAAAGTAAAATTAGTTAATAATTGCTTGAAGTTGTGGCTATGATGTGATTTTAATGAATAGATGGAAATTGGAATGCTCTAGGTTCAATAAAACTCCCAGAATAAGACGTTTCCGACTTGAATGAATTTATTTGGCCATCTTCAGCTATTACATTTGTTGACCGCCTTATAGTCAAGCGAACAAAACAGCATGTCTAATGCACTGGTTGCCTATGCACCAGGCGGCCTTGTTCAACATAAAATGAAAATTATTTTTATTTTTTTTTCTTACTTTCTCCTACCCTATATGGATCATTTAAATAAGTGATAAGAAATTAAAATGCATACAGTTCTGCCTAATTTAGATGAAAAGAAGCAAGACTAGAATGCAACTACTCCCAGTAAAGTATAATAGAAGCCTGAAAAATGTAATATAATGATAAGACTAAAAGACCAAAAACCAAAGTTTTGAATTTATTCTGGCTAGATAGCATCAATAGACAAGAAGATTTCAAAGTTTCCAGGTTTAATTAATTGAATGGCTCTTTTGAATATTGAAATAAATTTAAGCAAGTTTTCGACACTCAATTTGGAACGTTAGAAAGAGAGTGTTCATTAATTAAGGTTATAGAAGAAAGATAGATCTAATTCAAGGGAATGTCCTGGGAGCCTGGTAACGGAGAAAAGCAACAGTCACCACAATCATGAAGATTCTTAAAAACAGGGCCGGCCTTAAGGCGTGAAAAAACTTGAAAATAAATGAATAAATCAATACTCCTTCTGATTATTAAAAATCAGAGATTGATCCTTATTGAGGGATTTTAATGGCAGACTTCCTTCTTTCCATAGCAATTTCATTTGCAAAAGGCCTAAAAATGAATTTAGTTCCAATTCGCAAAATTCCCCCACCCTCGTCGTCGTTAATGGCAGGTTGCGATATCATAAAAGAGCCATTGGTCTTATTTATTGAATACACATTTGTTTTGTTTTTAACGAGTGGTGAAAAAAAATTTTTTAATTTTATATACCAACTGTTATAAGAGAGAGCGAGGAATTGAAAAATCTATATAACGTTTTTATTATTATTTAATAATTTTAATGTTCTAATAAAAAAAAAAAAAATTTTCCGAACGATAATGAAGAGAGAAAACAGCTTGAGCTATTCATCTTGTTAACGAAATGAATTCTATTAAAATGAGAATTTTTTGATGGAAAAGTAAGGGCTAACTGATCGGCAATACGCTACTACCCCCACCAAAGAGACCACTGACTTTTGAAATTGTATTGGTACCAATCAATTTAAATAAATAGGGACGGGGTCTAAATGGCCTTCAAAACGCCGAAAAAAGACCTTAAATAAAAATAAAAAATAAATAAATAAAAAAGATAGAACAGGCGTTAGAGTGGAAGAAAAGGGCCCTGGCTATCAATTAAAATAAATAAGAACGAAGAAAATGTCGAAAAAAAACCTTAAACAAAATGAAAAGGTCCAAAAAGTAGATAGTGACGGGAGTTGAATCTACAGATCTGCTGATTTGCACTCCACATGTCCTACCACTAGATTACAGGACGGCACTATGCTATTTGAGCTTAATAGATTGCTAATTTCTTAATAATAAAAATTATTTTTTTTTAATATCAAGTT